>CM056381.1:50478471-50528471 GCA_029718625.1 Synaphobranchus kaupii
CAGTGTGGGAGCAGCGGTCAGTGTGGAGCAGTGATCAGAGCAGCAGTGTGAGCAGGTGGTTAGAGCAGCAGTGTAGAGCAGTGGTCAGAGCAGCAGTGTGGAGCAGTGATCAGAGCAGCAGTGTGGAGCAGTGGTTAGAGCAGCAGTGTGGAGCAGTGATCAGAGCAGCAGTGTGGAGCAGTGATCAGAGCAGCAGTGTGGAGCAGTGATCAGAGCAGCAGTGTGGGAGCAGTGGTTAGAGCAGCAGTGTGGAGCAGTGATCAGAGCAGCAGTGTGGAGCAGTGGTTAGAGCAGCAGTGTGGAGCAGTGATCAGAGCAGCAAGTGTGGAGCAGTGATCAGAGCAGCAGTGTGGAGCAGTGGTTAGAGCAGCAGCGTGGAGCAGTGATCAGAGCAGCAGTGTGGAGCAGTGATCAGAGCAGCAGTGTGGAGCAGTAGTTAGAGCAGCAGTGTGGAGCAGTGATCAGAGCAGCAGTGTGGAGCAGTGATCAGAGCAGCAGTGTGGAGCAGTGGTTAGAGCAGCAGTGTGGAGCAGTGATCAGAGCAGCAGTGTGGAGCAGTGGTTAGAGCAGCAGTGTGGAGCAGTGATCAGAGCAGCAGTGTGGAGCAGTGATCAGAGCAGCAGTGTGGAGGGGTTTGATGGAACAGGGCTGATCTGAATGATTGTTTTATAGCTGTATTGTTGTGTCTGACTGCAGGTACTCATGTAAGCAGTGTGCTAACACCTACGCTAACAGCCGCAGCATGCCCAAGAACCACAGCTGCATGCATATCCAGGTGAGCTTCAATGGCCCTGTCAATCATGATGATTGCCATGGTAACTGCATTTATAATTAAACTGTACTGCCATAGACTATTATCAACTTTAGACTGCCGAACTGTACACACCAAGCTCGTATAAAACATTGTCACAATGTTAGGTGTGATCTCCGTTAGCTGCCCCGTTTGGTTGAGAGAAAACATCACGTTGAAAATACTCTGACGTAGAATATTTCATTGCTCCAAATCTTTGTAAAAACACGTAAAAATATTCCGCTTCACATTGAACTCAAACTTACTGCCATCATCCCCTGATGCTCATCATTTAATCGGGAAAAACATCATGGAGGACCTGCAACAAATACGTTTTAAGAATTAAATCTAAATGAAAGTGAATTTGCCTTGTTTAACACTGCCAACATTCACTATTAAAAATTTGAGCTGCAGTGACAAAATTGAATAGCATTCTAATGTTGTTTCTGGAATATTCCTTGTGACTTAAATATGACGTTCAAGTGACATGCAGGAAAACTGGACAAACACATGTGCTGTGTCGTGTGTCATGTGACATTGCTCACTTGTGTCGCAGTCAGGGTGCGTCCCAATAAAAATGTACCCTCCTTTCCTCCACTACCACCTCCTCTCCTCCTTTCTCCACTACCACCTCCTCTCCTCCACTACCACCCTCCTCTCCTCCTTTCCTCCACTACCACCTCCTCTCCTATGTGCCCCGGGAATGGGTGCATGTAGTGGGGGAGAAGAGGAAAGGAGGAGAGGAGTGGTAGTGGGGGAGAAGAGGAAGGGAGGAGAGGAGTGGTAGTGGGGGAGAAGAGGAAAGGAGGAGAGGAGTGGTAGTGGGGGAGAAGAGGAAGGGAGGAGGAGGAGTGGTAGTGGGGGAGTGGAGGAAAGGAGGAGAGGAGTGGTAGTGGGGGAGTGGAGGAAAGGAGGAGAGGAGTGGTAGTGGGGGAGGAGAGGAAGGGAGGAGAGGAGTGGTAGTGGGGGAGGAGAGGACGGGAGGAGAGGAGTGGTAGTGGGGGAGTGGAGGATGGGAGGAGAGGAGTGGTAGTGGGGGAGGAGAGGAAAGGAGGAGAGGAGTGGTAGTGGTGGAGTGGAGGATGGGAGGAGAGGAATGGTAGTGGGGGAGTGGAGGAAAGGAGGAGAGGAGTGGTAGTGGGGGAGTGGAGGATGGGAGGAGAGGAGTGGTAGTGGGGGAGTGGAGGAAGGGAGGAGAGGAGTGGTAGTGGGGGAGTGGAGGATGGGAGGAGAGGAGTGGTAGTGGGGGAGTGGAGGAAAGGAGGAGAGGAGTGGGTAGTGGGGGAGTGGAGGATGGGAGGAGAGGAGTGGTAGTGGGGGAGTGGAGGGAAGGGAGGAGAGGAGTGGTAGTGGGGGAGTGGAGGAAGGGAGGAGAGGAGTGGTAGTGGGGGAGTGGAGGATGGGAGGAGAGGAGTGGTAGTGGGGGAGTGGAGGAAGGGAGGAGAGGAGTGGTAGTGGGGGAGTGGAGGAAGGGAGGAGAGGAGTGGTAGTGGGGGAGTGGAGGATGGGAGGAGAGGAGTGGTAGTGGGGGAGTGGAGGATGGGAGGAGAGGAGTGGTAGTGGGGGAGTGGAGGAAGGGAGGAGAGGAGTGGTAGTGGGGGAGTGGAGGATGGGAGGAGAGGAGTGGTAGTGGGGGAGTGGAGGAAAGGAGGAGAGGAGTGGTAGTGGGGGAGTGGAGGATGGGAGGAGAGGAGTGGTAGTGGGGGAGTGGAGGAAGGGAGGAGAGGAGTGGTAGTGGGGGAGTGGAGGAAGGGAGGAGAGGAGTGGTAGTGGGGGAGTGGAGGATGGGAGGAGAGGAGTGGTAGTGGGGAGTGGAGGAAGGGAGGAGAGGAGTGGTAGTGGGGGAGTGGAGGAAGGGAGGAGAGGAGTGGTAGTGGGGGAGTGGAGGATGGGAGGAGAGGAGTGGTAGTGGGGGAGTGGAGGAAAGGAGGAGAGGAGTGGTAGTGGGGGAGTGGAGGATGGGAGGAGAGGAGTGGTAGTCGGGGAGTGGAGGAAAGGAGGAGAGGAGTGGTAGTGGGGGAGTGGAGGATGGGAGGAGAGGAGTGGTAGTGGGGGAGTGGAGGAAGGGAGGAGAGGAGTGGTAGTGGGGGAGTGGAGGATGGGAGGAGAGGAGTGGTAGTGGGGGAGTGGAGGAAGGGAGGAGAGGAGTGGTAGTGGGGGAGTGGAGGAAGGGAGGAGAGGAGTGGTAGTGGGGGAGTGGAGGATGGGAGGAGAGGAGTGGTAGTGGGGGAGTGGAGGAAGGGAGGAGAGGAGTGGTAGTGGGGGAGTGGAGGATGGGAGGAGAGGAGTGGTAGTCGGGGAGTGGAGGAAAGGAGGAGAGGAGTGGTAGTGGGGGAGTGGAGGATGGGAGGAGAGGAGTGGTAGTCGGGGAGTGGAGGAAAGGAGGAGAGGAGTGGTAGTGGGGGAGTGGAGGATGGGAGGAGAGGAGTGGTAGTGGGGGAGTGGAGGATGGGAGGAGAGGAGTGGTAGTGGGGGAGTGGAGGAAGGGAGGAGAGGAGTGGTAGTGGGGGAGTGGAGGAAGGGAGGAGAGGAGTGGTAGTGGGGGGAGAGGAGGATGGGAGGAGAGGAGTGGTAGTGGGGGAGTGGAGGAAGGGAGGAGAGGAGTGGTAGTGGGGGAGTGGAGGAAGGGAGGAGAGGAGTGGTAGTGGGGGAGTGGAGGAAGGGAGGAGAGGAGTGGTAGTGGGGGAGAGGAGGATGGGAGGAGAGGAGTGGTAGTGGGGGAGTGGAGGAAGGGAGGAGAGGAGTGGTAGTGGGGGAGTGGAGGAAGGGAGGAGAGGAGTGGTAGTGGGGGAGTGGAGGAAGGGAGGAGAGGAGTGGTAGTGGGGGAGTGGAGGAAGGGAGGAGAGGAGTGGTAGTGGGGGAGAGGAGGATGGGAGGAGAGGAGTGGTAGTGGGGGAGTGGAGGAAGGGAGGAGAGGAGTGGTAGTGGGGGAGTGGAGGATGGGAGGAGAGGAGTGGTAGTGGGGGAGTGGAGGAAGGGAGGAGAGGAGTGGTAGTGGGGGAGTGGAGGATGGGAGGAGAGGAGTGGTAGTGGGGGAGTGGAGGAAGGGAGGAGAGGAGTGGAGAATATTGTGGTGCACCCTCAGTGTTGCGGCCTGTACGGGGTCAAGGGTCAGGCTTCAAGCTGGCTGCATCTACAGAGTCTGGACTAAACAGATCTGCTTCTTAAGTATGGGAGGTTCTGGTGCTATTACAATATATAGCCTCTAATACCACAGTGCTGACCCTGGGCACCTCAACAAATACTCATAGAACGCTTTGGCTTTAACAGCAGGGAGAGAGAACCTGGAATGCTCATTGGTGTTTAGAATCTGTGCTGTGCCAGGGGTCAGAGGTCAGGCCATGTGGCTGTGTTCTGCAGCTGGGGGACTCCATGTGTGAGTCGGTGTTTGGGGATTGCGGGGAGTCGCAGGCGGTGGATGCCCTGGATCTTCCCGGAAGTTTCCGGGCACGCAGTCACAGCTACGTCCGCGCCATCCAGGCCGGCGTCTCCCAGGACGACGACTGTCTGCCCGTCTTCTCCCTGTCCGGCCCCCAGGGAGGGGCTAAGGGAGCAGCAGGTGAGTCACTGTAACACTTCACTGCACCATTTCACTGTAACACTGCACTGGACCATCTCACTGTAACACCTCACTGTAACCTCACTGTAACATCTCACTGTAACACCTCACTGTAACACTGCACTGCAACATCTCACTGTAACACCTCATTGTAACACTGCACTGCAACATCTCACTGTAACACTGCACTGCAACATCTCACTGCAACATCTCACTGTAACATCTCACTGTAACACTGCACTGCAACATCTCACTGCAACATGTCATTGCAACATTTCACTCACGCCTCACAGAAATATCTCACTGTGACCACTCACTGTAACTGCGCGCACTCAATAGTTTGCTCTGCATCTAAGTTACACTCTAGTGCTATCTCTTTAGCTACTCCCTTATTCTCATACACAGCTGAAGAGAGGGAGAGAGGGAGCGAGGGAGAGAGAGAGCGAGGGAGAGAGGGAGCGAGGGAGAGAGAGAGCGAGGGAGAGAGAGAGCGAGGGAGAGAGAGAGCGAGGGAGAGAGGGAGCGAGGGAGAGAGAGAGCGAGGGAGAGAGAGAGCGAGGGAGAAAAAGAAAAATATACCACCTATTGGAAAGAAACAACAAAAACACAACACAAACTTGAATGCTATTTGGCCCTAAATAGACAGTACACCATGGCAAACTACCTCAGCACGGTGACTGATAAAAAACTGATAAAAATATTGACAATGTACAGACTCAGCGAGCACAACCTGGCCATAGAGACCGGCTGCCAAGAGAGGACAGGCTGTGCTCACACTGCGAGCAGGGAGCAGTGGAGACAGAGCTACACTTCCTAACAGAATGCAAAAAATATATAAACATAAGGAATAAAATTTTATCCCAAAATTATAGATATCTCCCCAGAGTTCCACAGCCTCACAGAAAAGGAAAGACTCCCCTATATTCTAGGAGAGCGACCTGCATGTGCAGTGTTGGCTGCCAGATATGTAGCCTCCTGCCACAACCTGAGGGACAACCTGTTAGAAGGCATAGGGGAAAAGCACTATGTATGTATTTATGTATGTACAGTATGTATGTACATTATCATTATGTCTACCTGTTCCTAATTTGTGAATGTATTTATTTTATTTTCTTTATTTAGATTGTAAATGCAGTTTACAATATTATCCGTTACCTGCTTTGGCAATATTGTTTTGAAACATTCATGCCAATAAAGCATTTTTTTGAATTGAATTGAAATTGAGAGAGGGGGGAGAGGGAGAGAGGGAGAGAGGGGGAGAGAGCGAGGGAGAGAGAGAGCGAGGGAGAGAGAGAGAGAGCGAGGGAGAGAGAGAGAGGGGGAGAGAGAGCGAGGGAGAGAAAGCGAGGGAGAGAGGGAGAAAGGGGAAACAGAGAACGTATAAGATGAATGATTCTGATCTGACAGACAGGCTCGTCCTCATTGGCTGGATTAAAATAGTGTTTGCATGTTACTCTCTGACCAATGAGCAGCTGGATGCTGAGACTCTGTGGTGCATGAGAAATGGGCGTAGCTTGGGTGGGGGTGGGATGGAGGCATGAGTGCTGTCACTGCGTGATCTCTAACTCACCGGCAGATGAACAACAGACTGATGGGTCGCCCCCATAATCACTGCCATCCTGTCATCGCGGATATGGCGCCTATCATTAGCCAAACTGCCAGAGACAAACTGGAATGGGAGTTGTGTCAGTACACCGTCTTTAGAGGAGGATTGGGGGTGTATCAGTACACCGTCTTTAGAGGAGGACTGGGGGGTTATGTCAGTACCCCGTCTTTAGAGGAGGACTGGGGGGTTATGTCAGTACCCCGTCTTTAGAGGAGGATTGGGGGTGTATCAGTACACCGTCTTTAGAGGAGGACTGGGGGGTTATGTCAGTACCCCATCTTTAGAGGAGGACTGGGGGGTTATGTCAGTACCCCGTCTTTAGAGGAGGATTGGGGGTGTATCAGTACACCGTCTTTAGAGGAGGACTGGGGGGTTATGTCAGTACCCCGTCTTTAGAGGAGGATTGGGGGTGTATCAGTACACCGTCTTTAGAGGAGGACTGGGGGGTTATGTCAGTACCCCATCTTTAGAGGAGGACTGGGGGGTTATGTCAGTACCCCGTCTTTAGAGGAGGATTGGGGGTGTATCAGTACACCGTCTTTAGAGGAGGACTGAGGGGTTATGTCAGTACCCCCGTCTTTAGAGTAGGACTGGGGGGTTATCTCAGTACCCCATCTTTAGAGGAGGACTGGGGGGTTATGTCAGTATCCCATCTTTAGAGGAGGACTGGGGGTGGCACTCGGGGTGTATCAGTACCCCATCTATAGGACAGGTGGTTTGAGCGCTCATTCAGGTCTTAGCCGATAGAATGTTGGTGGGCAGAAACCCAAGGGCATCGCCACGCCAACAGTGCTGACAGCTGCCCAGCTGCCCACTGGGGAGGCGGGTGCCATCGGAGACTGTTGGCATGGTGACGGATCCCTCAGACAGGCCACTCTGAGTCAACCAGACAGACAGATTTACTGTGTGTGCCTGACATCTGTCTATGTGCCCACTCACACTCACTCGCACACATACATGCACACACACACACATGTACACAGACACTCATTCTTTCTAATCATAATAATAATAATAATAGTACATTTTAATTGATTAGAGCCTTTCTGGATATTCAAGGTTACTGTACCTTAAAAAAGAAATAAGTCAGAAAAGTTAAAGCACTGGATAAAACAGACACAATATAGACATAGCCCTCAAAAACAAGAACATCTGCAAATAGGGAAAAACAACACACCACAATAATCAATAATCACAATAATCAATCATGAGGTGAGACATTACAGTGGTCAACAGATGGGAGGGGACCAGTGTGTTATAAGTTATGAGCCAATAGGTGAAGAGGTGTGTTTTGAGCAGTTTTTTGATGGAAGGTAGTGTATTATGTTTGATGTGAGTGGGGAGGGAGTTCCAGAGAACGGGAGCAGCAGCGCTGAAGGCTCGAGCACCAACAGTAGTGAGTCGGGTGGGAGGTATGGTGAGTAGACCAGCAGAGGAGGAGCGTAAAGTGTG
Organism: Synaphobranchus kaupii; assembly: GCA_029718625.1. Classification (NCBI taxonomy): domain Eukaryota; kingdom Metazoa; phylum Chordata; class Actinopteri; order Anguilliformes; family Synaphobranchidae; genus Synaphobranchus; species Synaphobranchus kaupii. The sequence continues at coordinate 50,485,879 of CM056381.1, forward strand.
GGTTGGGGTGTAGTCCTAAAGGAGGTCAGAAAGGTAGGGGAGTGTGAGGCTGTGTAAGGCTTTGTAAGTCAACAGGAGGATTTTGAATTGAATGCGGTAGTGGATGGGTAGCTGAATGAGGGTGGGTGTAATCTGGTCAGAAGGTTTAGTGTATGTGTTGTGCAGCAGTTTTGGACGATTTGCAATTTATTAATAAGTTTGAAGGGGAGTCCTGAGAATATACTATAGCAATAGTCTAATCGGGAGGTGAAAGGGCATGAGATGGATAATGAATAGGAGCTGGCCCAGCACTGACCCCTGGGGGACACCCTGTGTAACTGTAGCCAGCCTCTCTCTGTCTCTCTCTCTCTCACACACACACACACACACACACAGATACAAAACACACAGTACATACATGGATGTACTCACACACACATGCACACACACCGCTTTATACATACATATTACAGTTTTACTCTATCCTAGTGTGCAACAGTGTGTGCAGACTTTGGTGCGTTGTGATAATTTAGATTATCTTATTGTTTTGTGTTAGAGGCAATCAATGCAGTCAATCTCAGGACAGCAAAGACCCGCAGTCACTTTTTAAGATGAACAAAATGAGTCCAATTTCTGCTGCTTGACTTTGTACTTGATGCGAGTGCATTTTTGCCGAACTCTTGCAAATTGGATGTTTGGCCCATTTAGCAAAATATGCGCTTTGGGCTTATTTTCCACCAGCATCTCAACTGTTTAATTGGGAGTTTTACATTTTTTTAAATCTTTTTTTACAGCACAGAGGGGCCTGTCTTCTCTGTCCGCTCATTCACTGCCGAGCTAAGCTTATTTTAAGTCTCAGGTGTGTGTGTGTGTGTGTGTGTGTGTGTGTGTGTGTGTGTGTGTGTGTGTGTGTGTGTGTGTGTGTGTGTGTGTGTGTGTGTGTGTGTGCGTGTGTGGAGTGTGCTGAGCATCCCTCGTGAGTTTATTTTAAGTTTCAGGTGTGTGTGTGTGTGTGTGTGGAGAGTGCTGAGCATCCCTCGTGAGTTTATTTAAAGTTTCAGGTGTGTGTGTGTGTGTGTGTGTGTGTGTGTGTGTGTGCGTGCGTGTGTGTGTGTGTGTGTGTGTGTGGAGTGTGCTGAGCATTCCTCGTGAGTTTATTTAAAGTTTCAGGTGTGTGTGTGTGTGTGTGTGTGTGCGTGTGTGTGTGTGTGTGTGTGTGTGTGTGTGTGTGTGTGTGTGTGTGCGGTGTGTGTGTGTGTGTGTGTGTGTGTGTGTGTGTGTGGAGAGTGCTGAGCATCCCTCGTGAGTTTATTTAAAGTTTCAGGTGTGTGTGTGTGTGTGTGTGTGTGTGTGTGTGTGTGTGTGTGTGTGTGTGTGTGCGTGTGTGGAGTGTGCTGAGCATTCTTTGTGAGTTTATTTTAAATTTCAGGTGTGTGTGTGTGTGTGTGTGTGTGTGTGTGTGGAGAGTGCTGAGCATCCCTCGTGAGTTTATTTAAAGTTTCAGGTGTGTGTGTGTGTGTGTGTGTGTGTGTGTGTGTGTGTGTGTGTGCGTGCGTGTGTGTGTGTGTGTGTGTGTGTGTGTGTGTGTGTGTGTGTGTGGAGTGTGCTGAGCATTCCTCGTGAGTTTATTTAAAGTTTCAGGTGTGTGTGTGTGTGTGTGTGTGTGTGTGCGTGTGTGTGTGTGTGTGTGCGTGTGTGTGTGTGTGTGTGTGTGTGTGTGTGTGTGTGTGTGTGTGTGCGTGTGTGCGTGTGTGTGTGTGTGTGTGTGTGTGTGTGTGTGTGTGGAGAGTGCTGAGCATCCCTCGTGAGTTTATTTAAAGTTTCAGGTGTGTGTGTGTGTGTGTGTGTGTGTGCGTGTGTGTGTGTGTGTGTGTGTGTGTGTGTGTGTGTGTGTGTGTGTGCGCGTGCGTGTGTGTGTGCGTGTGCGTGTGCGTGTGCGTGTGCGTGTGCGTGTGCGTGTGCGTGTGCGTGTGTGTGTGTGTGTGTGGAGTGTGCTGAGCATCCCTCGTGAGTTTATTGGAATGATGGAGTTTCATGGGGAGGCAGCACTGTTTCATGTAAACAAACATATGTGCTCTTTATACTTTACTGCCAGGGGCCATTTCTGACAGTAGTTTTCCAGCAGAGGCCTGTTCTGCTGGGGCCCTGTGGATTATCACAGTATATCACCACAGAATCACAGTATCTGTGTGGGGCTGCACATGGACCCAACATCATAACCACTTCACTCATCATCTTTTTTTCTGTCTGTGAATCAAGCTGCAACCCTGCCCCTGGCATTAGAAATCTCACAGCACTGTATCACTGATGTATTTACTTTATAAAGTAAACTTCTTTCATAGTATAACCTCTCTCTCTCACTCACTCTCTCCTTCTGATGCACACACATACTCTCTCCTTGTCTCTCGCAATCCCTCTCACACTGTCTCTCTCTCTCTCTCTCTCTCTCTCTCTCTCAGTGTTCCCTAACAGAAGGAAGTTGGCCCCTCCCCTCCCTCCGCGGACGTGCAGGACCCAGCGCTCTCTGACGGGACAGAGCAGCACAGAGTCCACCCAGGAGGCGTACTTCCAGAGCACAGGCCAGCCGGCCCAAACGCGCCGACCCCGACACCACAGCAGCTCCCTGGACGGTGGGGAGGGTGGTGGCGGCAGCGGCGGCGGCCGCTCTTCCAGGGCAGGATACTACCAGGGGGCGGGGCCAGAGGCGGGACCCGGCACAGGCCGGGGGCGGGGCGGTCACCAGCACAGCAACTCTGCGGAGAGCCTGGACGGGCCCCGGGGCGGGATGGGGGCGGGGCCCAGGGGTGGGATTGGGGGCGGGGGACTACGAGGCCGAGGCACAGCAGTTCGGCAGAGAACCTGCTGGAGGGTGTGGCCAGGGGCGGGGTCGGGGGCGAGGCCGGGGGCCGGGTGGGAACGCTGGGGAAGTCCGTCTCTCTTCCACATAACGGGAAAGGCATGAGAGCACTGGACGAGCGCATGTGGAGGCCCTCCATCTCCGGACAGGTGAGGAAATGCTACCTGTTCCAACATAGAACCACTTGCCAATAAAGTCTATAAGTACATTGCAGTCAAAATGGTGCAGGTGTAGGTCACCTTGCAGGTTTACCTTCTGTGTCTTCTACAGTTGGATAATCTCTCTGGTTTACCTGTTGTGTTGTGTACAGGTGGATAGTCTCTCTGGTTTACCTGTTCAGTTGTGTACAGGTGGATAATCTCACTGGTTTACCTGTTGAGTTGTGTACAGGTGGATAATCTCACTGGTTTACCTGTTGTGTTGTGTACAGGTGGATAATCTCTCTGGTTTACCTGTTCAGTTGTGTACAGGTGGATAATCTCACTGGTTTACCTGTTGAGTTGTGTACAGGTGGATAATCTCTCTGGTTTACCTGCTGTGTGTTGTACAGGTGGATACTCTCACTGGTTTACCTAATGTGTGTTGTACAGGTGGATAATCTCTCTGGTTTACCTGTTGAGTTGTGTACAGGTGGATAATCTCTCTGGTTTACCTGTTGAGTTGTGTGCAGGTGGATAATCTCACTGGTTTACCTGTTGAGTTGTGTACAGGTGGATAGTCTCTCTGGTTTACCTGCTGTGTGTTGTACAGGTGGATAATCTCCCTCAGGTGTACCTGTTGTGTTGTACAGGTGGATAATCTCACTGGTTTACCTGTCGAGTGTTGTACAGGTGGATAATCTCTCTGGTTTACCTGATGTGTGTTGTACAGGTGGATAATCTCTCTAGTTTACCTGATGTGTGTTGTACAGGTGGATAATCTCTCTGGTTTACCTGATGTGTGTTGTACAGGTGGATAATCTCACTGGTTTACCTGCTGTGTGTTGTACAGGTGGATAATCTCACTGGTTTACCTGCTGTGTGTTGTACAGGTGAATAGCTCAGAGATGCACTCAGATTCAGACCCAGAAGCTAAAAGAGCATTACGGGCGATGCAGTCTATTGGGATGCCGTTGGAAGACAAGAGGTGCACCTCTCTCTCCCTATCTCTCTCTCTCTCTCTCTCTCTCTCTCTCTCCCTATCTCTCTCCTCTCTCTCTCTCTCTCTCTCTCTCTGTCTCAAGATCAATATTTGATGTTTGATCAGTTTTTTGGTGTGTGCGTTTGTATTATGCGTGCGTGTGTGTGTGTGTGTGTGTGTGTGTGTGTGTGTGCGTGTGTGTGTGTGTGTGTGCGCACATGTGCGTGTTTGTGTATGTATGTACGTATATGAGTATGAGTGTGCGTGTGTGTGTGTGCCTTTCCAGGTCATGATTAGTAAAGAAACTTTGAAGCGTCAGTTTGCTTTCTCAAGCCCATCTGTTGGTTAAATAAATACCCACCCAAATGTCTGCAGGACTTAGGCCATTCGTGTGTGACAGCTCTGCTCAGACAACCTGACTGACAGGCTGTTAATGGTCGGCATGGAAACCTAGTCCAGCGAATTATGTGCTTCCTCTGTATCTCCTTTAAAGATCAGCTGTTGAACCTCTCAATATGGTCATGCAGGAAAAGTTCCTTGCATGCGTTCTGTGCATGGTGTGTGTGTGTGTGTGTGTGTGTGTGCGTGCGTGCGTGCATGTGTGTGTGTGTGTTAAGTATTCTCTCCTTCTCTCTCTCTCTCTCTCTCTCTCTCTCTCAGACGGGCGCGGTTCAGGAGGTCTTGCAGTGTGATGTCGGGGATGCAGGCGGACCTGGAGAGGGAGGAGCTTCAGGGGAGGGGCATGGCCTCACAGTTCTCCGCCTCCTCCTTTTCAGCGCCAGGCCTCCGAGCCAGAGGAGAACCGCACTGTCCACACCCAGGGCCAGTGGGTTTACCGCGACAACTATCACCATGGCAACGACCCCCGACACGCCCCCGGCCATGGCCGTGCCACGCCTACCGGCCACGCCCCCAGTCACGGCCGGGCAACACCCACTGGGGCACGCCCCCAGCCACGGCCGAGCCACGCCCACCAGCCACACCCCCAGCCACGGCCGAGCCACGCCCACCAGCCACACCCCCAGCCACGGCCGAGCCACGGCCCACCGGCCACACCCCCAGCCACGGCCGAGCCACGCCCTCCAGCCACATCCCCTCAGCAGGGTCCCCGAGCCGGCCTAGCTCAGCACGCCGCCTCCCCTTACCTCCACGACGGAGAGTTCTTCCTGCGCCTCCTTCATATGGAGGTGGAGAGGATGGAGGGATGGTGCCAGCGCTTCCAGAGAGAGGCGGAGGAGAATGACCTGCCGGAGGAGGGTGAAGCAGAGGGAGAGAGAGAGGGGATAGGGGGATGAAGGGGAAGAAAGAGGAGAGGAAGAGAGAGAGGAGATAGGAGGATGAAGGGGAATAAAGAGGAGAGGGAGAGAGAGAGGGGATAGGGGGATGAAGGGGAAGAAAGAGGAGAGGGAGAGAGAGAGGGGACAGGGGGATGAAGGGGAAGAAAGAGGAGAGGGAGAGAGAGAGGGGATAGGGGGATGAAGGGGAAGAAAGAGGAGAGGGAGAGAGAGAGGGATGAGGGGATAGGGGGATGAAGGGGGAGAAAGAGGAGAGGGAGAGAGAGAGGGATGAGGGGATAGGGGGATGAAGGGGAAGAAAGAGGAGAGGGAGAGAGAGAGGGATGAGGGGATAGGGGGATGAAGGGGAAGAAAGAGGAGAGGGAGAGAGAGAGGGATGAGGGGATAGGGGGATGAAGGGGAAGAAAGAGGAGAGGGAGAGAGAGAGGGATGAGGGGATAGGGGGATGAAGGGGAAGAAAGAAGAGAGGGAGAGAGAGAGGGGATAGGAGGATGAAGGGGGGTGCAGAGAAAAGAAAGAAAGGATGTAGGGAAGGAAGGCTGGAGTGTGAGAGAGATGGAGGAGTGTAGGAGGAATGGAGGGAGAGGCGTGAGAGAGGGAGGAGTAGAGGGGAGGAGGCATAGTTAGTGTGTGTGGGGGGTGGGGGTTTAAATGGTTCTCTCACTTCACTCAGAGTATCTGGGCCCACAGCCGACAGAGAGGAAACCAGAGCTGTGTCCGAATCAGAGTCCTATATACTGAGTCCTGTTTACTGCGTACTAGCATACTGTTTAGTGACATGCAGTATGCAAAAAATATCCTCCATACTATTATCAGTGAAGTATATCATCCAGGCATATTAAGAGCACTCAATTAAATTTTCAGAATTGTTGCATACTTAACAGCTTTTCAGAAAAGTATACTCAACTGGCGTACTGCTGCACAGTCTAACCTGTGCTCCTCTCTGTGCCCAGTGCTGGCAGGGATCCGCTGTGCAGTGGGCAGTGCCCAGACGCTCATGTCTCAGAAAGTCCAGCAGTTCTTCAGACTCTGCCAGCAGAGCCTGGTGAGTCGTCGCTCACCTCAGACAATACAACATTTACACAGATTCGACACACGTGTCATCTCCCTGCGCCCCTGTATTGATGTCATCCCCATGCACCCCTGTAATTATGTCATCTCCCTGCACCCCTGTAAAGATGTCATCTCCCCATAGAACTATATATTAACATAATATATAGTTCTATGCATCTCCCCGAGCCCCTGTCATGATGTCATCTCCCCGCGCCCCTGTAATTATTTAATCTCCATGCACCCTTGTAATGATGTCATCTCCCTGCACACCCCTGTAATGATATTGGGTGTTTCTCATTACCAAGTCCGCACAAGTACGGACTTGTGGACTTGTGACGCACGTAGTGTCAAGTGTCCCGGCAAAAGAGCACTTGCAGAAACACGCTATTGTGAATAGGGTATAGCGAAACCACAGTCCAAACGTCAGAAGCACGCATTGCATCTCAAACAGGCTACACAGAGCTCTGAAGGAATGGTGCACAAACTGATATGCGACCCCAAACTTGGCTCTCCTGTACACGAATGTGTAGACTACATTCCATTGCAATCAGGCCTATATAAAGTGGTAGTCGCCAGTGTTAATGCTATATTGTATTTGTAAAAATAAATGCTAAAAAATAATTTAACATTTTTTATTCACCAAAAAGCTGATAACAGCAGCAGCCGTCTGTGTTACAAAGCTAGCTAGGTAGGCTACTTGTATATTGCTCTTACAACAACATATTAACGGCTTTAGCTAATCATCGCGATCCAGTCCTTTTGTGCTTTTGACATACAATCTATATTAGAATATTAACTACATGTGTTCTAAGTTTTCCACTGGGAAATGGATAAAGTAGGCTACATCCCAGCGAAAAGAGATGCACTGACGATGAGTGTAACATTAATAAAGAATGTTTGGTTTCATCCTACGGTTTTCTGTCTTGCAGCTTTGAGCACTTTCCCCCATTATGCTTCATTGATAAATCCTTAAATTCAGTTAATTTCACTAGGCTATATGCTTTTTGATGAATTGCCTGCTAATCTAAGCAACTTTTCTGCCTTCATTTAGCTTTTAGGTAGCCTATTAAAACATGGCTATTGTCAGCAGTTGAACAATGAGTTGTGAATTAATTTGGTCGTGAAAAGTATGGATCTATATCTGGGCCATCGCTAAAAAAAAAAAAAAGTGTGCACCCCTGCTCTGAAGGACAGAACGCTGCTTCGTTATGGCTGCTTCGTATGTTTAAAATTAGGTAAAAATCCAGCTATTGTAAGACATATTTCTCGCCTCATTTTCATTCGTAGAAAGAGTGCAGTCTCATTTATTGATTAAAAATGTAGCCTAGCCTAGTTGTAAGCTGTGTCCCTATGGTGCTGTCTCATCTGCCATCACGAAATGGGATATCCAAGTCCGTTCTCGTCAATGTTGCCAGAAGCCTGAATTAATTCCCCTCCTCAAAATAATTCTGAAAACCCCCCATCTTCAATTGACTCCCATACAATTTTCTCACAATTCACCCCCCATTCCTCCTTTTAAAATCCACCATTGACTCATTTTAAATTACACCACTTTTCTTTAAATCCCCTACATTTAGGGGTTAATCCCCCAGTCTGTGTTAGGCGAGGGTGCATCCGATGCTCCCTCGCGTTCTTGGAACAGAACTTGGCCGTTAAATATTACGTCACACAAGTTCATAAGTCTGCAAGTACAGACATTGAGAAACACCCATCATCTCCCTGCACCTCTGTAATGAAGTCATCTCCATGCACCCCTGTAATGAAGTCATCTTCCTGCACCCCTGTAATGATGTAATCTCCCCGCACCCCTGTAATGATGTCATCTCCCTGCACCCCTGTAATTATTTCAACTCCATGCACCCTTGTAATGATGTCATCTCCCTGCACCCCTGTAATGATGTCATCTCCCTGCACCCCTGTAATGATGTCATCTCTTCGTGCCCCTGTAATGATGTCATCTCCCCGCACCCCTGCAGGACCCCACAGCGCACCCCCAGCCCAGCCCCCAGGACCTGGCAGAGCTGTGGGACCTCCTGCAGCTGGCAGTGGAGGAGGTGCGGCTCAACTTTCAGGAGCTGCAGCGGCTCAAAGACTCAGGCTGGAGGCTCCACCTGAAGGTGAGGAGAGCCCCGCCTGGGCCCTCACTTAGAGCCGAAATGGCCGTATGCGGGACAGTCGCCGATGACCCTGCCCCACCAGAGTGCGAAGGCCAGGAATCAAAGCAGTGATGCCAGCGACTTGTGATGACACGCTGAGCCGGAATGGCCTCCTTGTTGAGTCACGCAGACAGATCACAGGAACAAGTACACCACGCTACAAGAAAATAAACTAACACCTCTCTCTCTTTCTCTCCCTCTCTCTCCCTCTCTCTCTCTCTCTCTCTCTCTCTCTCTCTCTCTCTTTCTCTCTCTCTGTCTCACCCACACACACACTCACTCATATCTTCATTCTTATTTATTTATTATCCATTCTTATTTTACGCTCAATCACTGTTTTTTATATTTTATTTTCCTCTTTATCTGGGGGTGTTTGTATTGTGTATGTATTTCACCCCCCCCCCCCCCCCCCCCCCCCATTCCACCACTCTGCAGGAGGATAAGAGCCTCCCTCCCCCGTTACCAAAGAAACCCAGCGGGGGTGTGGGTGGCGGCCGGGCCCGGAGTGGGGGCGTGTCCAGCGAGCCGCCCCCCCTCCCGGAGAAGGCTGTGGCCCTGGTGGAGCAGCAGGCCCAGGATCCAAACGGCCGACTGCTGCAGGCCAAACACTCCGCCCACTCTTACCGCCAAAACTCTGCTACAGAGAGTGCCGACAGCGTGGAGATCTACATCCCCGAAGCGCAAACCCGCTTCTAACACACACACACACACACACACACACACTCACATACATGCACGCACGCACGCACGCACGCACGCACGCGCACACACACACACATCCATCCTCTTGGTGAAGAGCTTGCACAGTGAGCTGCTGTGTTCCAGGTGGTAACAGAACTCATCCACTCTGTGGGAGCTCTCCAGGGGCTCAGAGCTGGCAGGATAGCTCTCTCACTGTGACATCACAGCGCCCTCTAGCAGTCAAGTCCTGCCAGCACATCCATCAGTCTTCAAGTGTGGGGGCGAGCTCTCTTTGTGACATCATCACTACCCCTGCTGCCATTCAAGCAGCAACCAACTTGGGTTTTTAATGTAGCACACAACAGGACACGCCCACCCCAGGGGGAAGAGGTTAAAGGTTGTTGGGGAGCGGGAGGGGGTGGTCTATCTAGTTTTTCTAAGCAGGCTTGTAGCTCATTGAAAGCAATGAATCTGTTCTAGTCTGACGGTTTCACAGTCCAGAAACAAGTCAAACAAGCCCCTCCTCCTCCTCTATCAGTGACACACACAAACACAAGACACTTTTTAAGTATTTTTTTTCTCACTGTTTGGTTTCACAAGTTTCTCCTTTGTGAAACATGCAGGGGAAAGATGCCAGTCATCCCTGGGTCCTGTTGTTCTGCCTGGAAGAGCTTCAGAGTTCCCCTCTCTCTAAATTCCCCTCCTCCCTCTCCCCGGTCACTGTTGCCAATTCCTTCTTTTCTTACACAACAAAAGCTGGTGATGTTTAATAACCAGTTACATGTGAGAAGAGATCAATAGGAGCCAACATCTTTTCTTAAAACAAAATCCATATCGATAAGTGATGAGTGGTATTGACTTGATCACCATTATCTTATCATACCGACATGTGCCACAACGGGGACTGTTAATGTCTTTACTGCCCCCTGTGGATAAGGCGTGTCATTGCAGGGTCACAGTGAAAATCTGGCACTGGACTCTTCCCTCTTGGGACAGGGAGTGTGCAGGGCCTTGCACTGTATATTTACAATCAAACAAAGAATAAATATTTCAGTCTATATTAAATGTACGTATATTTATATGTATATTTTATACAGCCGTCTGTATTTTTTAGAATAGAACGGAATATATAATCATATTTATATAGCTGATGTAAGCAGTCCAGTGAGCGGTGTGGCTTTCAGACAGAGGGTGTGATGTGTGTGTGTGTGTGTGTGTGTGTGTGTGTGTGTGTGTGTGTGTGTGTGTGAGTGTGCGTGCGTGTGTGTGTGTGTGTGTGTGTGTGTGTGTGTGTGTGTGAGTGTGAGTGTGCGTGCGTGCGTGTGTGTGTGTGTGTGTGTGTGTGTGTGTGTGTGTGAGTGTGCGTGCGTGCGTGTGTGTGTGTGTGTGTGTGTGTGTGTGTGTGTGTGTGTGTGTGTGTGTGTGTGTGTGTGTGTGTGTTTGAGCGAAAACCTTCCCTGGACCCTCTTAGTGATAAACTCATTAAAATATAACCTCACATTCAAAGGTGAGCTGAAAAATGCTTTTTAATACGTGTGAATGCCTGAGGAAGGAGTTATTAGTGTGTTTTCTGAGCATGCATCGCAAAGTCCTGTTTCACCACCTGCAATTTATAAACTACTGATCGGGAGGAAGCCAGAATTTTAACGTGCATTTTTAAAGGCCAAAGTTCACCGCAAAGCGATTGGAAAACCTGAGGCGGGGGGTAAGAGTGTAGCTCAAGCACAAAGACTCTCATCACACGTTAAAGCACAGAGTGTATCTCTCACTGGGAACTTACAGGTTTATTTAATCACCTCAGCATCATCATGTAAATATCTGTGTTGTGAAGAATCATAACATTACTCTTATGATTATACACTGCCCGGCCAAAAAAAAAGTCGCACACTCTAATATTTAGTTGGACCGCCTTTAGCTTTGATTACGGCGCGCATTTGTTGTGGCATTGTTTCGGCAACCTTATGCAATGTCACAACATTTATTTCCATCCAGAGTTGCATGAATTTTTGGCTGAGATCTTGTATTGACGACGGGAGAGTCGAACCACTCCGTAAAGTCTTCTCCAGCACATCCCAATGACTTTCAATGGGGTTAAGGTCAGGAATCTGGTGGCTAATTCATGTGTGAAAATGATTCCTCATGCTCCCTGAACCACTCTTTCACAATTTGAGCCCGATGAATCTTGGCATTGTCGTCCTGGAAAATGCCCATTGATGGGATAACCTGGTCATTCAGTACATTCAGGTACTTAGCTGACTTCATTTTATTGCTGCATAATGTTGCTGAGCCTAGACCTGACCAACTGAAGCAACCGCAGATCATAACACTGCCTCCAGAGGCTTGTACAGTGGGCACTATGCATGACGGGTGCAATTGCGACTTTTTTTTTTGGCCGGGTATCTGTCACTATAACCATTATTAATTCGTAGTAGTAGCAGTAGTAGCATTATTACTATTATTATTATTATTGATAGTTTTTTTTCAGTGATTACTGCTGATAATATTATTCGGTACTGAGCAGTGAGTTTGGACTGTTGAAACCATCTGTCTGTCAGAACTGTTGATGTGGCTGAAAGGACGGACCACACCCACTCCACGCCCACTTGCCACGCCCAGTTACCACACCCATGTGCTGTCATGAACTGCCAATGAGGAGCCATGAATAAATAACTGGACAGCCAGTAGTTGGGGATGATTTCAGATCCGGAAGTTTCTTGGATGGTTTTTGTGGCCACAGGAATCAAAGGAGGAGCCCCCACCCAGTGGAGATACAGCGGACATTTTATACTTTTATTTATATATATCAGCACTATAGGGGAGCATCTCTCTCTCTACTCACCTACTACTCAGACGATACTCAGACTCTGTGAACATCCTACATAAAAACTTATCAGGACCAGCCAATCACCTCCTACTCAGATTCTCTGAACGTCCTACATGAAAAGTTATCGTCGGGACCAGCCAATTACAGTCTGTTTGAGTTCATTTGGTTTTTACTTCCACTGATTTGGCTCCCGTGTGACGACAGGCCACCGCAGAGAGTCCCTGACCGGTAAGGGAGGTCGCGTGACTGAAGATGGACTCGCTCCACTGTACTGGTGTGTTTGTCATGGTTCTGAGTTTAAAGTCCATCTTTATTTGGTCATTGGGAAGTTCACAGGTCAAAGAAAATGACCCAAACCTCTGAGAGATGCTTCACTGTGAGCTAGTTTATTCAGCACTGAATGTAAGACTGTTGACGTTGTAAATGTTTTCTATTTATTATTATCATTATTATTATTATTATTATAAAGCTATTTTTAGCGAAGAACACAAACGCATTTTGCTTGCATGTGTGTATGCTTGGATATATTTTGAGTGCAAGTGTATGTGTGTGTGTGTGTGTGTGTGTAATCAAGGCTCTTTTCATGAATCATCTCAGAGTAGGAGAGCTGATCCAGGATCAGTCTCACTCATCCATATCATAAGCTTATCCATTATGATTTAAAAGACAAAACTGATCCCAGATCAGCTCTCCCACACTGAGAGGCTCTGTTCATACAGGCCCTCTTCTAGTTTTTTATCCTTACAGAAATTGAATATACTGGAATATATTGTAAATATACTGACTTTAAAATATAATGATAAAGTATTTGCCCAGTTTAATTCACTTTATATTTTCAGTATATTTGATCTTCATTCATAAGGGTCTGTCTTTTGACCAATGGCTGTGTTTACTGAGGAAGGTAAAAGGTCATTTGGAGTGCCTGGCTGTCTGGTGTAACCGTCCTGTCTCAGAACCGTCTGGCTTTTCCTTTCAGAAGAGTCAGGCTGTTAGAATCAGAATGAATCACCGGGCAAAACCACACGCAGTCATCAAACTGATCCCCCTCACCCAGCCGGGCCTCGCCCTGTCTGCTGGCCACACCCAGTAATATCACAACCCCCCCCCCCAGCCAGCCATAGCTTTAAAACTGTCACTTTAAGGTATCACCATTAAATATGAACAAATTCTGAAATAAGAACTTTAGGAGATCATTTATTTAGTTTACAGAAAAGCAAGACAAGCCAAGGAATATAAATGAAGGGAAAGTGTGTGTGTGTATACGAGTATATGTGCGTTTGTGCATGTGTGTGTATGCGAGTATATGTGCGCGTTTGTGCATGCGTGTGTATGCGAGTATATATGCGTGTTCGTGCATGCGTGTGTATGCGAGTATATATGCGTGTTTGTGCATGCGTGTGTATATGCGTGTTTGTGCATGTGTGTGTATGCGAGTATGTGTGTGTCTGTATGCGAGTATATGTGCGTGTTCGTGCATGTGTTTCTGTGTGTTTGTAAATGCGTGTGTGTATGCGAGTATATGCGTGTGTTCGTGCATGTGTGTGTATGCGAGTATATGTACGTGTTTGTGTATGTGTGTGTTCGTGCATGTGTGTGTGTGTGTGTCTGTATGCGAGTATATGTGCGTGTGTGTATGAGAGTATATGTGTGTGTTCGTGCATGTGTGTGTATGCGAGTATATGTACGTATGTGTGTGTTCGTGCATGTGTGTGTGTAGTATGCGAGTATATGTGGGTGTTCGTGCGTGTGTATGAGAGTATATGTGCGTGTTTGTGTATGTGTGTGTGTTCGTGCATGTGTGTGTGTGTGTGTGTGTGTATGCGAGTATGTGTGCATGTGTGTATGTGTGTGTGTGTGTGTGTGTGTGTGTCTCAGAAGGTGTATAGGTGTACATTCATTTCATTTTCTCAGTCATTGCTCTATTGATCTCATCAATCCAAAATGAGTCAGCTGATGTGAGTGAGCATTGGGAGCAGCATCAGGGAGACACACGTCAAAACAACTGAGACTGCAAATGAAGACAATGACAAAAATAGCTTTGTTTTTAACAGTATAAATGATACAGTAAGTGACAATAGAGCTTTAATATCAGGCCATTTCCTCCAAAAAGCACATAAAACAGCAGAAGCACAACACAGTGTGAGCTAGCGCCTCGCTAACCTGCCTGTCCGCTGCACATTTTATAAAGTCCTCCTGTTTCTAAATCCTCCCTTGATCACACTTCCTGTTTCACAGAAAGTTGGTCTTCTGACAGGCGTAAGGAGACACAAGGGGTTCGTCCCGATACTTGAAAAATGCACCCTCCTTTCCTCCACTACCACTTCCTCTCCCAGTGCCCCGGAAACAGATCTTTGTGTCCTAATCTAATGTTGCTGATTAGGCTACATATTAAATACAAATGGTTAAAAATTGATTCATATCTCGATGCAAACCACAATGTCAGGTACATTGTATACTGTACATGCAACTACTTGTACTCAAAACATTCAGGCAGTTTTGCAAACTTCCGGGTAGGAGAGGAGTGGTAGTGGGGGAGTGGAGGAATGGAGGAGAGGAGTGAAGGATACTGGGACGCACAGTAAATGTAGCTCCTTGCAACAGAAATGTATTTTTCCCAAGTATGGAGATCCAATATATTGGCATTCTTGAGGTGTGATTTTCTGCGATACTGCAAAGCTGTTCTGATAATACATACCAATAATAACACTAACTAATCTGCGAAATAAGAAACTTGACATATACAATATGTCATTTGTACTGAGAAATGTATTGAATAAGACGCAGAAACTTCTAGCAAAATAATGAAATATACAGACGGGCAGGAAGTGAGGTGAGATGTGAGCTGATATTCACGCAGAGTTACAGCACAGGGTGTGAATCAAAGCCTTACATCTTCCTCTGACATGGCTGCCAAATTAGTGACACGTGTCAACGCACTGAAGACGCACTGAGGACGGCATTCACCCAAAGCCGGGAGTGCGTCTGACGACATCACCAAAGTTTTATTATTGATGAAGCATGTCTGGGGGGTGGAGATTACGGATGGTGGGGTCGAGGGGAGGAGGGGGTGTCCCAGCGCTAGCAGGAGAAAGTCCTGGTGCTCGATTTGAGCTCTGTGCCCGGGTCCCTGCACAGGGCGGTGCCGGGGGCGGAGCCAGGAAGAGGGCGTGGCCCGGGCTGGGAGGAGTAGTTTGCGGGCCTCCATGCGGAAATGGCGGAGGGAGAAGCAGTACACCAGGGGGTTCAGACAGCAGGTGGCGCTCAGCAGTGCGGTGGTGACGCGGTGCGCCAGGGCGGGGCAGGGCGGGCGACGCCCCTGCCACGCCCACATGGTGAGGGTGACATGGTACGGTAGCACGCAGGAGAGGAAGAGCAGCAGCGTGGCGAGCACGGCGATGGCGGCCCGGCTCCGGTGCGCCCCCTGCTGGCTCGGCTGTACCCTCAGAGAGCGCAGGATGGACAGGTAGGAGGACAGCACCGCCAGGAAGGACAGGGCCGAGAAACAGCACGCCGCCAGCGCCCATCGCGGATCCACGTCCCGGAAACACCGCACCCGCCCCGCCCGGGCGTGGCTCTGGGGCGAGGTCAGCGAGGGCGTGGCGCAGGCCAGCCAGGTGAGCCAGGCGAGCGCGGAGACGCCCGCCGCGCCACGCCCCTTCAGCATGGGCAGCCGTGGAGGTGTCGGGGTCAGCGTTCGGAAGCGGTTAAGGGCGATGAGGGTCAGGAAGGTGATCCCGCTGTAGGTGGTGGCGTAGTAGATGGCGCCGGCCAATCGGCAGCAGGCCTCCGGGAGAGGCCAGTCCTCGCCGCGGGCGTAGTAGGCGGCCCACGCGGGCAGCGTTAGCGCGAATAGCGTGTCCGCCGCCGCCAGGTTCAGCGTGTACACGCGCATCGCCGGCTTCAGCCGACGCCCTTCCCGCCACAGAACCGACAGCGCCAGAAGGTTGCCTGGCAACCCCAGGCAGAACACCACGCCGTACACCGCCGGCATGAAGAGAGAGGCGGTCCAGTCAGCAGTGTCACAGTATGCGGAGCCAGCTTCTCTTGCCACTGCTGCTGTTGTCGTCATGGTGATGGCCAGCCAGGAGGCATTGCTCTGTGACATCATAGACTCAGAATGGAAAGATCCAATATGTGTAATAAAAAACTGTAAAAAAACACACAATATAAAAATGCATATATATATACATACAGTGAGCACCATAATTCATTGGACAGTGACACATTTTTTGTTATTTTGGTTCTGTACTCTAGCACTTTGAGTTTGAAAGGATACAATGACAATGAGGTTGAAGTGCAGACTGTCAGCTTTAATTTGAGGGTTTAAGCATGTATGTATGAGCGTATAATTTGAGGGTTTAAGCATGTATGTATGAGCGTATAATTTGAGGGTTTAAGCATGTATGTATGAGCGCATAATTTGAGGGTTTAAGCATGTATGTATGAGCGTATAATTTGAGGGTTTAAGCATGTATGTATGAGCGTATAATTTGAGGGTTTAAGCATGTATGTATGAGTGTATAATTTGAGGGTTTAAGCATGTATGTATGAGCGTATAATTTGAGGGTTTAAGCATGTATGTATGAGTGTATAATTTGAGGGTTTAAGCATGTATGTATGAGTGTATAATTTGAGGGTTTAAGCATGTATGTATGAGCGTATAATTTAAGGGTTTAAGCATGTATGTATGAGCGTTTAATTTGAGGGTTTAAGCATGTATGTATGAGCGTATAATTTGAGGGTTTAAGCATGTATGTATGAGCGTATAATTTGAGGGTTTAAGCATGTATGTATGAGTGTATAATTTGAGGGTTTAAGCATGTATGTATGAGCGTATAATTTGAGGGTTTAAGCATGTATGTATGAGTGTATAATTTGAGGGTTTAAGCATGTATGTATGAGCGTATAATTTGAGGGTTTAAGCATGTATGTATGAGCGTATAATTTGAGGGTTTAAGCATGTATGTATGAGCGTATAATTTGAGGGTTTAAGCATGTATGTATGAGCGTATAATTTGAGGGTTTAAGCATGTATGTATGAGCGTATAATTTGAGGGTTTAAGCATGTATGTATGAGCGTATAATTTGAGGGTTTAAGCATGTATGTATGAGTGTATAATTTGAGGGTTTAAGCATGTATGTATGAGCATATAATTTGAGGGTTTAAGCATGTATGTATGAGCGTTTAATTTGAGGGTTTAAGCATGTATGTATGAGCGTATAATTTGAGGGTTTAAGCATGTATGTATGAGCGTATAATTTGAGGGTTTAAGCATGTATGTATGAGCGTATAATTTGAGGGTTTAAGCATGTATGTATGAGCGTATAATTTGAGGGTTTAAGCATGTATGTATGAGTGTATAATTTGAGGGTTTAAGCATGTATGTATGAGCATATAATTTGAGGGTTTAAGCATGTATGTATGAGCGTTTAATTTGAGGGTTTAAGCATGTATGTATGAGCGTATAATTTGAGGGTTTAAGCATGTATGTATGAGCGTATAATTTGAGGGTTTAAGCATGTATGTATGAGCGTATAATTTGAGGGTTTAAGCATGTATGTATGAGCGTTTAATTTGAGGGTTTAAGCATGTATGTATGAGTGTATAATTTGAGGGTTTAAGCATGTATGTATGAGTGTATAATTTGAGGGTTTAAGCATGTATGTATGAGCATATAATTTGAGGGTTTAAGCATGTATGTATGAGCGTATAATTTGAGGGTTTAAGCATGTATGTATGAGTGTATAATTTGAGGGTTTAAGCATGTATGTATGAGTGTATAATTTGAGGGTTTAAGCATGTATGTACTGTATGTATGTTCCATTGGAAGTTTGTTTTCTTTTTTCTTCTTTTGACCTGAATAATTTATTATTGTCACTATTATCACTATGATTTATTTTAAAACTTGTGAAACTGAAGAAACAATTCAACAACAATATGATCTACTGTCACAAAATTATGCAGAAACACAATAACTGACCACAAAGTAAACCTACAAAATGATATGTGAACCTGCAGCAGGAAATTGGGAAGCAAGTGTGTAGTGAGACTATAGGGTAAGAGCTCATGTTCAATAATGTCACCTTTATAAGGTGTGACATCAATCCCTGCACTCAGACACTGCACACAGCTTTCATTGAGGAATATTCAGTGAAAACAGGACTTCAATATTCACAGACATTATTATAAACTCCTCAAAAAAAGTTTGTAAACGTTATTTCGGTCGATTATTCCTCCCCTTTAATAATACCAATTGGTATTGTATTTTATATCGTTGGAAAGCCTGATTAGTCACCTTTACAACGAGGTACAACTTGTAAGGATCATGCATTCGTGGAATGAGCAACACAGCTAACCGTGTGGGTAGCGGCCCAAAAAAATGTGCCAAAATCCCCTGCAATATTCTTCTGTTGGTATTCACTCTCGTTTTGAGTTGCTTGGTGGATTGGATGATTGCACTCTCCCACAGTAATAAGGAAAAAACAACACACACTTTATTCATTTTACACTGTCAGGGACCTCAGTAGCGTGTGGAAGATCCATACGCAGTCACAACAGCTTGGCAGCTCCTCCTCATGCTGGTCACCAGCCTGGTCACACACTGCTGTGGGATGGCATCCCATTCCTCAACCAGGATTTGCCGCAAGTCAGCCAACATGGTTGCGTTGGTCACTCTGGCACGTACAGCACGCCCAAGCTGATCCCACAGGTGTTCAATTGGGTTGAGGTCTGGACTCACGGCAGGCCATTCCATCCTCTCCACTCCCAAATTCTGGAGGTACTCTGCGATGATCCTGGCTCTGTGGGGGCGAGCGTTGTCATCCTGGAGGATGGAGTTAGGTCCCAGATTCTGGAGATATGGGATCGCCACTGGCTCCAGAATCTCATTCCGATATCTCACTGCATTGAGATTATTGCAGGGGATTTTGGCACATTTTTTTGGGCCGCTACCCACACGGTTAGCTGTGTTGCTCATTCCACGAATGCATGATCCTTACAAGTTGTACCTCGTTGTAAAGGTGACTAATCAGGCTTTCCAACGATATAAAATACAATACCAATTGGTATTATTAAAGGGGAGGAATAATCGACCGAAATAACGTTTCCAAACTTTTTTTGAGGAGTTTAGTAATAATATTCAGCAGAAGTTCAGCTTGCTACAGACATGTCTCAATCATACTTGGGCACACATACATATACAAGCACACTCACACACAAACACACACATGCACACTCACACATATACAAGCACACTCACACACAAACACACACACGCACACTCACACATATACAAGCACACTCACACACACACTCACACATATACAAGCACACTCACACACAAACACACACACTCACACATATACAAGCACACTCACACACAAACACACACACAAGCACACTCACACATATACAAGCACACTCACACACAAACACAGACACTCACACATATACAAGCACACTCACACACAAACACACACATGCACACACACATATACAAGCACACTCACACACAAACACACACACGCACACTCACACATATACAAGCACACTCACACACAAACACACACACACAAGCACACTCACACACAAACACACACACATATACAAGAACACTCACACACAAACACTCACACATATACAAGCACACTCACACACAAACACACACACATATACAAGCACACTCACACACAAACACACACACGCACTCACACACATACAAGCACACTCACACACACACACTCACACATATACAAGCACACTCACACACATATAAGCACACACAACACACACACGCACACTCACACATATACAAGCACACTCACACACAAACACACACACACACACACACACAAGCACACTCACACACAAACACACACACATATACAAGAACACTCACACACAAACACTCACACATATACAAGCACACTCACACACAAACACACACACATATACAAGCACACTCACACACAAACACACACACGCACTCACACACATACAAGCACACTCACACACACACACTCACACATATACAAGCACACTCACACACATATAAGCACACACACACAAACACACACTCACTCACACATATACTCATATACACACCCATACATGTACGCACACACACACACACACACACACACACACTCATATACACACCCATACATGTACGCGCACACACACACGCACACACACACACACATACACATATACACAGCCATACATGTACGCACACACCACCCATACGCGCACACATACACACACACACACACGCACATATATACAGCCATACATGCACACACACACACACACACACACACACACACCCATACATGTATACGCGTGCACACACACGTACATATACAGACACATGTACACTCATACACACATATACAGTCATACATGTACGTGCACACCACTCACACACCCATACATGTACGCGCACACACACACATATACTCAGCCATACATGTACGTAAACACACACACATACACTCATATACATAGTCATACATGTACGCACACACACCACACACACACCCGTACACACACACATACGCACACACACACACACACACACACACACACACACACAGCCATACATGTACACGCACACCACACACACACACACGGACATATACAGACACATACACACGTACACTCACACACAAACACACACAGACAGTCATACATGTACACGCACACTACACACACATCCACACATGTACGTGCACACACACACACACACACATACATATATTACATTATTACATTACATTTATTTGGCAGACACTTTTATCCAAAACGATGTACAATAAGTGCATATTGAAGGTCATTGACGCATATACAGACACACACATACTCATACACACATATACAGAGTCATACATGTGCGCGCACACCACAGACACACATACATGTACACGCACACGTACATATACAGACACATACACACGTACACTCATACACACATATACACAGTCATACATGTACGTGCGTACCACACACACACACACATTATTGATCTACCTGAGTGGCTGTCAGTTTCCTCACCTTCTTTGAGCTCCAAACTTAGACCATCAGTCTGCAGTCTGTTCTCTCTCTCTCATCCTTTCTCCTCCTTGGGTTTCAGTTAGGATGCTCACACCATCACACCACGCCCTGGTTTGTTCAACAGTCAGTTTATCTTTCCTGCTATACAACTGCCTTTTATTCCCTAACTACTGAACTACTGACTCCATTGCCTTTGCCTTTCATTTCAGTGACCTTTTCATACCTGTGTCCGGCTTACCTGTGTCCATTACTTGTGTCCGGCTTACCTGTGTCCATTACCTGTGTCCGGCTTACCTGTGTCCATTACCTGTTCCCAGCTTTCGCTTCTTCTTACTTTTCAACTCAAGAGTTGTTATGTTTTGCCCATAATTAAACTCAATACTCTAGTGTGGTCAGATGAAATTACGCCTACTGTATAATATTCATAACAAATACTGTATTTACAAATGCTGGGGCCACCAGAAGCAGTCATGTACTAGGGTAATTGTTTCTAACAGCACTTTAAATAATTATTTGAGCTGACAGTGAACCACATGCACTCTGTAAAAACAAATACAATAGTGATGTGCAATTCGAATCGGTATTTTTGAACGACTCTTTATGCTGAGTCGTCTGACTCGACTCGCCAGTTCGAGGGAATCGTGCTTACCCACGGCTCTGGCTCTGACTCTGCCTGCTTTCTACTACAGCCGGGAGCCGGTGTCACGAGTTAGAACCTAGGTTGAGCAGCAGTAGTGATGCGCCCAACAAAATAGGTGGAATATCTGTTTTATAATAATTTAAGAATAAATTTTAATTTGATCTAACAATATTGCATACATTTTGTGAATTTGATAATCGCCCCAGCTCAGTCCAAAGTGATTAGCCTATTAGCTACTACTACTACTGCTAACGGTTAAAAGATGTACCAACAGTCGCCTACTACCCAACTCTCGAGAAATCAACGAAATCAACTCGACTCAGAGCCCTGAGCTGTGGCAATATTCCACGGCTCCAGAGCCGTAACACAAACCAAAGTCCTTTCGAGTTTTAACAGAGAGCAAATGCAGTAGCTAGTCTACACCATTAATAATCGGGTTTAGCCTAGCTACTCAGTGTGGATCAACCAGAAACCTTGACAAAGGTATTCTGTTATAGCTAATTATATTCCGAGACGCCAACACTTTAATAGCCTTTTTTATTACGAAATGATTACATGTGGCTGTTTGCAACCGAATTGCAGAATTAATGTGCGATTGTGTTCAGCAAATGACAACAAACAGGCTACTTCGTATTTAAAGTGGTGACATTTTTATTTTAGAAATCTTGACCAACAACAGTGAACAGATAAATACAATTTTGTATATTAGAATAAATAAATAGCCAAATGGTTCAAATAAACATACTTTATGGTGTCCAAATAAATATTTTACCAAATACTACATATTTAAAACTAATAAACGAAACAGGCTCCTGTCGCCGATACACACGCGCATCAAGATCTGGCTTGTTTGTCGGATTTGGCTGGCTATCTCTCACCATCCAGCCATCACATTTTCAGTAGGCTACTGGATTCTATGATATGATAAAATAAAATGTATATTTGCATAGACTGGTAAAATGGCTATAGCCTATGCAAATATAGCCTAACAATTCAATGTATATTCTTGGGCAACATAGCCTAATATCTACGTTACAATCAATATACCGACAGCGTTATTTTAAACTTCTACTAGAATAACGGAGATGGGAAAGTCGTAAATAAATGTAAACTGGATGCGATTGGAAACTAGCTTGAAAAGTAAGGGAGAGTGAACAGAAAACATTGCGCATAGGCTATGAAAAATGAGCATCAATCGGGTGATTTGGGTCTGAATAAAATACCAAAGCTAGTTTACTAACTTCATTTGCTACCAGCTAGACTGTAGTCTGAAACGGCTTCAAATTCCAGCTTGCGCCACAGGAGAAAAAGATGCGGCTCGGGTAGTTCCACACTGTGTGGGTAGTTCGAAAGAATCAAACAACCAAACGGTAGCCTACTGTATTAACCGGAAGTACCAAAAACTCGCAACTCCGACTCCGACCCGACTCTTCAAACCGAACGGAAAAAAGAGCCGAACTGCCCATCACTAAAATACAACAGGTTGGACACGAGGGCATTCAACAGTAAATATAGCGCTGGTAACAGATGGGGTTCAGTAAAGGCTCTAAGTTAGAGCAGATGCGCGTGTTTAGAAGTAATCTATTCATAGATTCTGTTTTATTACGATACACGAACTTAATAACACTGTTCTGACCTGTCTGTTCCAAAACTTTAAGATAGCCGACGTAGCATACTCTCATTTGCACGGAAAACACATAATTCAAACACCTGATGTGCGTTCAACAAGGCGAAAGTTTGTCAATGTTTTCCAACATCCTCAAAAATCGTTCGTAAAATTTTAGTCTACACCAGAACCACACGTAGCCTACGCGGTAGTGATGGGCAAAACAGTTCACTTCAGTGACACGAATCACTAGAATCAGTTCATTAAAAAGATTCGTTCAAAAGATTCGTTCACCGAATCGTTCAGTGCTTGGGCGGAGCTCCGACTGCGTACTGCGTAGTCCGACTCACTCAGTGAACTGACGACCGAACAGTTCATGCGGAAGTGCTGTCGCTTTCACAAATGCGCCAAACTCCGTTTACAAATCTTGATATTTTAAAAGTTTCCTCGTTGAATATCAATATTGGAGGTGAACGCTGGTTTTCAATGACTTTTAAGTCTTAACTGGCTGGGCCTGATTCTGGCAGTTTGAGCCGCTGATTATCACTCAGGATCACGTCACGTTAACTCACTGTGTCTAGTAGCTTCAGTGAACGGATCACTGAACTTGCACCGTTGCGTCACAGTTCGTTCACTCAGTGAACTGTTCAGCCCGTCAGTTCACTGAGTGAACGAACTTGCACCGTTGCGTCACAGTTCGTTCACTCAGTGAACTGACGGCCAAACAGTTCATGCGGAAGTGCTGTCGCATTGACAAATGCGCCAAACTCCGTTTACAAATCTTGATATTTTAAAAGTTTCCTCGTTGAATATCAATATTGGAGGTGAACGCTGGTTTTCAATGACTTTTAAGTCTTAACTGGCTGGGCCTGATTCTGGCAGTTTGAGCCGCTGATTATCACTCAGGATCACGTCACGTTAACTCACTGTGTCTAGTAGCTTCAGTGAACGGATCACTGAACTTGCACCGTTGCGTCACAGTTCGTTCACTCAGTGAACTGTTCAGCCGTCAGTTCACTGAGTGAACGAACTTGCACCGTTGCGTCACAGTTCGTTCACTCAGTGAACTGACGGCCAAACAGTTCATGCGGAAGTGCTGTCGCTTTGACAAATGCGCCAAACTCCGTTTACAAATCTTGATATTTTAAAAGTTTCCTCGTTGAATATCAATATTGGAGGTGAACGCTGGTTTTCAATGACTTAAGTCTTAACTGGCTGGGCCTGATTCTGGCAGTTTGAGCCGCTGATTATCACTCAGGATCACGTCACGTTAACTCACTGTGTCTAGTAGCTTCAGTGAACGGATCACTGAACTTGCACCGTTGCGTCACAGTTCGTTCACTCAGTGAACTGTTCAGCCGTCAGTTCACTGAGTGAACGAACTTGCACCGTTGCATCACAGTTCGTTCACTCAGTGAACTGACGGCCAAACAGTTCATGCGGAAGTGCTGTCGCTTTGACAAATGCGCCAAATTCCTTTTACAAATCTTGGTATTTTAAAAGTTTCCTCGTTGAATATCAATATTGGAGGTGAACGCTGGTTTTCAATGACTTTTAAGTCTTAACTTGCTGGGCCTGATTCTGGCAGTTTGAGCCGCTGATTATCACTCAGGATCACGTCACGCAGTGAACGAATCAGTCCACTCTGCACGCTCGCTGCCTCGCTCGGCGCCCGCCCGCCCGTGAATTTTTTTAATAATTTTTTTTTTTAATATAAACTTTATTTCGAACAATTTAGGAAACAAATTAGAGAAAAAAAAGATAAAAAAAACTTTCTAGTATACAACACGCAAACACGGTACTCATTTCGGCTATACAATACTTAGAACAATACGTCCGAAATGGAATAGGAAGAAGCAAATGCGAATGATTCGTTCAGCACAGCAGAACTGGTTCGCAAGGGACGAATCACGTTCGCTCGCGGCAGTCCCTCCCCCTCCCTGCACGGTGCACGCTCGCTGCTGATCAGATCCGTTCGTGAACTGAACTGAACTGAGAAATGAACGGATCTTTTCAGTAAGTGATTCAGTTCAGTTCGTTCACCCAAAAGATTCGTTCTTTTGAACGAATCGTTCGCGAACGACACAACACTACTACGCGGACCGTGGAAGTAGCCTAGGCTATAGGCTGCGTTTAAAACGGCTCTAAATTTATATTGAATCGTTTATTACTGTAGTTGCATCCTCCCTTCCATATCAGTGGAGAACCAGCAGGTATTTAAATTGGCATTACTGAAGAAAAAGTATTCATTTTAGTATAAGCCTATACCCAGCATTAAATAAATAAATAAAACAGCAAATTTTGCAGTGGTTTTGATCGATTGGCAACTGAAGGGAAGAGCTTAATTTCTTCATGCAGCACTAGCCTAGTTAAAAATTGTGTATTGAATATTGAATGAATTTCAAACCATTTCTGATGCTTAATTAGGGTATTTGGTTTTGTTAATGAAGCCATTCACATCTTACGGGGAAATACCATTTTGCACCGACAACAGGTTTGGGTGACGTTAAAGTAAATGTACTGAGAATGTTAGGCTACTTATGAAAATCACTTTTAGCTAGCAAAAGAAAAATGTTAAATGAAATTAGCCTAACGTCGGCATTTTGTTTCCATGGTGACGATGTCTCTGTCGAATTCGTCATGCGCCCAGATCCGTTTGTGGCCTCGATGGTGATTCATTTCGTCTTCTTTCCAGATTTGAGATTTGAAGAGAGAAACAAACTGACACAGATCTCTGACCTCTCCGGCCACGTCAAACAGCACTTTCGCATCGCATAGCATAGCCTACGTGCAGGTGCAGATCTCACTATACCAACTAACATACAGCCAACGCTGTTTCCTCCGCTCGAGCACTTTTTTAAATTTTTTTAGCTAATATCACGTAGACCCGCGATCAGGGTGGGGCTATTGAGCCTCTGAATTAAAAGAAAGTTGTATTAAAATGATACCGATGTTAATGTGTTCATTGTTCACTGCAAAACCCAAATCTTAACAAGCATTTTAATCATTTATACTTTTGAATCTTCTGTTTTTGCTAAATAAGACAGAAAGATTGCCTGTAGGGTGAGATAGTTTTACTTATTGTAATATTTGCCAGTGGGGTAAGAATTTCACTTGTCAAGCAAAAAATAACTAAAAACAAGCCAATATTTTCCACTTTAGAGAGAGAGAAAAAAACAAGATTTTAAGTCTCATTACAAGATAGTGTTTACATGCTCAATGTAAAAACAACTCTTCAGTTCTTTAATGGCGGAGCCGCGGAGGGTCACATTTGGGTTTATTGGCACTGGCTAGCAGGCTATAGGCTAGACTCCCGTGCATGTTCGTTATCTCAAATTTCACATTTTTGAGGCTTACAAACATTCATAAACTGTGTAGGCTAGACTTTTCTTTGCAAAATGCGTCCGTTTGAAACAATCGCAGCAGTCTTTCAAGGTGCTTTTTTAAAATCCAGTTTGCATTTCAGGACCCAAAATGAAGTCCATTCATGTCAAGTAAATGTCCATTCATGTCACAGTAGGCAACGTTTAAGTAGGCTAGATAAAAGAGCAATAGGCTACACACTGGAGCACAACGCGTCCGTTATTCTGTAAACAGAACGATCACAGGCCTCTCATCTGCTCAATTCCTCCACTCTGATTTCAGCGTCACATGCTCCCAGTAAACACATCACACATTGCTCTTAGTAAATAATCTTTAATCCAATGTCTTTAAATTCTTTACAAGAGACTCGAGCTTTGATGCAAGATAAAATGCAGTGTAGGCCTATTCACAAGGTTACATGGCGAAGTAGCAGTGGCGATTTAGCCAACGGCTTTCAGCCTGAAGTGCCTTTATATTCTCAGATATGCGCTGGTTTCTCCTATACCGTGGCTGCAATGAAATACATGTACATTCTTTAAAATAATGTCTGCCACAACAGTGTTCGGGTAACTAGCTAGCTGGCAGTAGACTTCAGATTTTACCTGGCACAGGTTTTTATCTTAGCATTTGGATCTTGATCGAAGACAGGTGGTGATGAGATGCGAGTGTCTATTTTAGTTTGGTATAATCCTATGAGTTCTGTGCGCAAGGATTCATGTCACAATTCAGTGAGTGCGGAGCCAAATGTCTGCAGCTAAAGCACCAGAATAAATTCAAGGTAAAGTAACGCATGGCATGTTGAGATATCTTTTGTTCCTGCGCTAATGTTGTTTATGAAAAACTGAATGTTAGTTTTTAAATCTTTAGGCATAATGATTTACAAGAATGGTGATTAGGGACTTGGCCCTGCATATAGACAAACTAAAATATATATATATTTTTAAATAACTATTAATCGAAGCCATAGTATAAAGAACAGAAAACATCATAAGAGTACAATAGAGAAGGGAAACGAGGAACACAAAGTCAAAGAGAAAGACAGAAAAAGTAGATTTTCCAAAATTTCACGAAGAGTATGGAAGAAAAAAAAATGAACACATGATCCAAGATAAATCATTTCTATCTTGACCTTCTCATTACGGTCCCTGCCTGTTTAAATATACAGATGAGTGTACGTGTGTGTACGTGCACACACACGTACACTCATCTGTATATTTAAACAGGTGAGTGTACGTGTGTGTACGTGCACACACACACACACAAATACACCCTTCATAACTGGAAAGAACCCATAAGTTCTATTTATAATTTAAAAAAAGAAAAGAATTAATGATTAGCTTTGGCCCGGCTTCATGTTCAAGGAGATGCTGGGTTTGGTCATGTGATCAACGATCAGCGAGGTCGGCGGCTGTAACTTCAGGACTCCGGGCCGTTGCTGAACCCCGTGGGATTCTGGGATTGCCAACGCCACAGGTCCTCACCTGTGGGAAGAGAAACCAAATGTTTAACAGGTTTGTTGAATATTTTGAAAGGCTGGGAGAGTGTAGTCTTACCCACAAAACATTCACACACGTGTGCGAGTGCGAACACACACACACACGCGCGCACACGCACATACACACACACACACACTCTCCCTCTCTCACACACACACACACACACACACATACACACGCACATACACACTCTCTCACACACACATACACACGCACACACTCTCTCTCTCTCTCACACACACACACACACACACACACACATACACACACACACATCAGTGTAGTGCACGAACAACACGGCACAGCAATAGTGCCACGGACAAGAGCAGCCAGGTCACATGACACAGGGAGGTCACATGATCTCACTCACACATCCTCTCCAGACCGAAGTTCGCCTTCCACCCCAGCTCTGTCTCGGCCCGTCGGGGGTCTGCGTAGCAGGAGGCGATGTCCCCCCCTCTCCGTGGGGCGATCCTGTACCGAATCTGCGGAAAACACCCCACCCCCCCGCCAACATGAGAATGGAACGGCCCGGGGAAAATCAAACAGGGATGCAGAAAAACCTCAGGCCTCAGAAACAAGGTGTACAGCAGACTCCTTAGCCAATCAATGACCTAAATTGAGCACTTAAGTGCAGGAACACATCGAAAACCAGCAGACACAGCGGCCCTCCAGGATTAGAGTTTGAGATCCTGCTCTACAGTGTGTCTTTATGTAGGGTGTACATATGTATGTGCGTACGTATGTGCGTATGTATGTACGTATGTATGTATGTATGTATGTATGTATGTGCGTATGTATGTACGTATGTATGTACGTACGTATGTATGTATGTGCGTATGTATGTACGTATGTATGTACGTATGTATGTATGTGCGTATGTATGTACGTATGCATGTACGTATGTATGTATGTATGTGCGTATGTATGTGCGTATGTATGTACGTATGTATGTATGTGCGTATGTATGTACGTATGTATGTGCGTATGTATGTATGTGCGTATGTATGTGCGTATGTATGTGCGTATGTATGTACGTATGTATGTACGTATGTATGTGCGTATGTATGTACGTATGTATGTGCGTATGTATGTACGTACGTGCGTACGTATGTGCGTATGTATGTACGTATGTATGTATGTATGTGCGTATGTATGTACGTATGTATGTACGTACGTATGTAAGTGCGTATGTACGTGCGTACGTATGTGCGTATGTATGTACGTACGTATGTATGTATGTACGTATGTATGTGCGTATGTATGTGCGTATGTATGTATGTATGTGCGTATGTATGTACGTATGTATGTGCGTATGTATGTACGTATGTATGTATGTATGTGCGTATGTATGTACGTATGTATGTGCGTATGTGTGTACGTATGTATCAGTGGCGGCTCCTGAGCTGAAAATTGGGGAGGCAGAAAACTTCCCTTTAAACTGATTATTGGTCTTAATCATTTTTCAATCAGTTTCCTTGATTAACAATAGGCTACATCAGCGTTTAATTCACCAATTACTCAATGCCATCAAATGTAGCCAGTTCTTCTCAATGAGGCTATTAGGCAAGTAATAAAATTATTTTCACTTGCATCGCATAATTGTGCACATTTTAATCAACATTATAATTGTGGATACATGTGCTCTTCGTTCTCCGCACTCTTAATTACGAAAATATTCATGGAAATTAAACGATCTGAAAGCTCAGCTTTTGTTAGATTCTTTTTTATTGCAGGTTTAGCACAACCTCATCTTTTGTTAGATTATTTTAAAAAAATAATTAAAAAAAAATTATCTAACAAAAGCTGAGCTTTAAGATCGTTTAATTTCCATGGATATTTTCGGAATTAAGAGTGCGGAGAACGAAGAGCACATGTATCCACAATTATAATGTTGATTAAAATGTGCACAATTTTGCGATGCAAGTTAAAATAATTTTATTACTTGCCTAATAGCCTAATTGAGGAGAACTGGCTACATTTGATGGCATTGAGTAATTGGTGAATTAAACGCTGATGTAGCCTATTGTTAATCAAGGAAACTGATTGAAAAATGATTAAGACCAATAATCAGTTTAAAGGGAAGTTTTCTGCCTCCCCAATTTTCAGCTCAGGAGCCGCCACTGGTATGTATGTACGTATGTACTAAGCTTGTAACGCTTAGATTGCAGGGCCCTACCATCGTACCCATGAGCGAGGTAGGTAACCTGAACTCAACCTAACCAAAACATATTTTAAACACCAGCTCTTTAGCCATTGAGTCCTCCACACAGCCAGGGGGCGCCGATAACTCACCTCCCTCCCTGAGGCTTCCTCCATGGCCTTCACCATCTGCAGCACAGAGTAGCCAGTGCCTGTGCCCAGGTTATATGTCTGCAGAGAGAGAGAGACCAAACTGCAGTAGGGTGTCATCACACATATGTATACACACGCACACACACTGCACATATCACACATATATGTATACACACGCACACACACTGCACATACATACACTGCCCGTCCAAAAAAAAAGTCGCACACTCTAATATTTCGTTGGACCGCCTTTAGCTTTGAGTATGGCCCGCATTCGCCGTGGCATCGTTTCGATAAGCTTCTGCAATGTCACAACATTTATTTCCGTCCAGAGTTGCATTAATTTTCCGCCAAGATCTTGTATTGATGATGGGAGAGTCGGACCGCTGCGCAAAGTCTTCTCCAGCACATCCCAAAGATTCTCAATGGGGCTGAGGTCTGGACTCTGTGGTGGCCAATCCATGTGTGAAAATGATGTCTCATGCTCCCTGAACCACTCATTCACAATGTGAGCCCGATGAATCCTGGCATTGTCATCTTGGAATATGCCCGTGCCATCAGGGAAGAAAAACTCCACTGATGGAAAGACCTGGTCATTCAGTATATTCAGGTAGTCAGCTGACCTCATTCTTTGGGCACATAACGTTGCTGAACCTAGACCTGACCAACTGCAGCAACCCCAGATCATAACACTGCCCCCACAGGCTTGTACGGTAGGCACTAGGCATGATGGGTGGATCACTTCATCCGCCTCTCTTCTTACCCTGATGCGCCCATCACTCTGGAACAGGGTAAATCTGGACTCATCAGACCACATGACCTTCTTCCATTGCTCCAGAGTCCAATCTTTATGCTCCCTAGCAAATTGAAGCCTTTTTTCCGATTAGCCTCACTGATCAGTGGTTTTCTTAGGGCTACACAGCTGTTTAGTCCCAATCCCTTGAGTTCCCTTCGCATTGTGCTTGTGGAAATGCTCTTACTTTCACTATTAAACATAGCCGTGAGTTCTACTGTTGATTTCTTACCATATGATTTCACCAAACGTTTAAGTGATCTCCGATCACAATCATTCGAGAGTTTTTTCCGACCACATTTCTTCCTCGAAGATGATGGTTCACCACTGTCCTTCCAGGTTTTAATAATGCGTTGGACAGTTCTTAACCCGATTTTAGTAGTTTCAGCAATCTCCTTAGTTGTTTTCTTTGCTTGATGCAGGCCAATAATTTGACCCTTCTGAAACAGATTAACATCCTTTCCACGACCACAGGATATGTCTTCCGACATGTTTGTTTAAGAAATGAGAAGTTACTCACCGCATCAACTAGGGTAAAATAACTTGTTGCCAGCTGAAACATATTAATCACTGCAGTAATTATCCAATGGAAGGCTCTTACCTATTTGCTTAGTTAAATCCAGGTGGTGACTTTTTTTGGACGGGCAGTGTATGTATCTGAAAATTTGAAACTCTTCAGTTTAAATCCTTGAGAATGAAAAAATATATACAGTTGAAGTCGGAAGTTTACATACACGTAGGTTGAAGTCATTAAAACTCATTTTAACCACTCCACAGATTTCATGTTAGCAAACTATAGTGTTGGCAAGTCAGTTAGGACATCTGCTTTGTGCATGACGCAAGTAATTTTTCCAATAATTGTTTACAGACAGATTATTTCACTTTTAATTCACTATATCACAATTCCAGTGGGTCAGAAGTTTACATACACTAAGTTGACTGTGCATTTACATTTTTAATATTTGGAATTGGGGGGTGGGACTAGATTTAGCTGTAAATTACACTGGAACAGTATGGGAACACATGGTTGGCTAAATGGCTCTAAGTCATCAAGGGTCTGACGTATCAAACAAGCCATAAATCATCACTCTGCTGCTAGAAATACAGTAGATATGGATGGATAACTTGAAGGGTTTCTTCACCTGACTTATTTTTCCATAGAGTTCAATAGGAAAATGTGTCAAGAGAAACAACCCTTAAAGTGATCCATCCATATCTACTGCATATCTGGCAGCAGAGTGATGGTTTGAAGCTTGTTTGATACCTCAGACCCTTGATGACTTACAGCCATTTTACCAATCATGTATTCCATACTGTTCCAGCATAATTTACAGCTAAATCTAGTCCCACCCCCCAATTCCCATAGAGATCCATTCAAATGCAGAGATGTTATAGTACCGCTTGTAGGAGTACCAGAAAATAAGATATCAAGAGTCTTTTGATGTTGTTGGGTCACAGACATCAGGAAGTCATGGCATGGAAAGGACATGCGACCAAATATTAAAAATTTAAAGGCACCGTCAACTTAGTGTATGTAAACTTCTGACCCACTGAAATTGTGATATAGTGAATTAAAAGTGAAATAAACTGTCTGTAAACAATTATTGGAAAGATTACTTGCGTCATGCACAAAGTAGATTTGCCAACTTGCCAACATTATAGTTTGCTAACATGAAATCTGTGGAGTGGTTAAAAATTAGTCTTAATGACTTCAACCCAAGTGTATGTAAACTTCCGACTTCAACTATATGTTACTAGCCAAAAATGCAATCACATGAAAGAAAAATAATGTGAATATATTCATATTTAATATTTTTAAAACAACATTTAATTTTACTGGTTTCTACAGGCCAACAGCACCCCCTAGTGGTGGTCAGGCACTATCAAAGAGAAAAGGGACAAGGATTTAAGCCAGGTCTGCGACAATGAGCGAGCGAGGGAGGGAGAGAGAGAGAGCAAAATGCAGAGAAGGACAGACCAACATAAATATAACAGAGGAGAGAGGAGAGAGCACAAAAGAGGAAGGATGGATAGATCGAGGAGGAGTGGAGGATAAAGAGGAGGAGCAGAGGATAGAGGAGGAGTGGAGGATAGATAGAGAGGAGTGGAGGATAGATAGAGAGGAGTGGAGGATAGATAGAGGAGGAGTGGAGGATAGATAGAGAGGAGTGGAGGATAGATAGAGAGGAGTGGAGGATAGATAGAGAGGAGTGGAGGATAAAGAGGAGGAGCAGAGGATAGAGGAGGAGTGGAAGATAGAGAGGAGTGGAGGATAGAGAGGAGTGGAGGATAGATAGAGAGGAGTGGAGGATAGATAGAGGAGGAGTGGAGGATAGATAGAGGAGGAGTGGAGGATAGATAGAGGAGGAGTGGAGGATAGATAGAGAGGAGTGGAGGATAGATAGAGGAGTGGAGGATAGATAGAGAGGAGTGGAGGATAGATAGAGAGGAGGGGTCTTGAGTACCTTACAACCACAGCAGTCCTTCAGCTTCCTGAGAGCAGCGATATGTCCTTTAGCCAAGTCCACCACATGGATATAATCTCTCACTCCTGAGGGGGGGGGGGGGGGGGGGGAGAGGGGGAGAGAGAGAGGGAGAGAGAGAGAGAGGGAGGGGGAGAGAGGGTTGAGGAATGGACAGAGGAAACATGAGGCTGTGAAGGCCATAGCATATGATTCACATCATTTTCATGCTCATCAAACCATTCAGTGACCCCTCGTGCCCTGTGGATGGGGGCACTGTCATCCTGGAAGAGACCACTCCCATCAGGGCAGAAATGTTTCATCATAGGATAAAGGTGATCACTCAGAATAACTTTGTATTGATTTGCAGTGACCCTGCCCTCTAAGGGGACAAGTGGACCCAAACCATGCCAGGAAAATGCCTCCCACAGCATAGCAGAGCCACCGGACCCCCTCACTGTAGGGGTTTCTCCTTTAACAGAGCCACCGGACCCCCTCACTGTAGGGGTTTATCCTTTAACAGAGCCACCAGACCCCTCACTGTAGGGGTTTATCCTTTAACAGAGCCACCGGACCCCCTCACTGTAGGGGTTTCTCCTTTAACAGAGCCACCGGACCCCCTCACTGTAGGGGTTTATCCTTTAATAACAGAGCCACCGGACCCCTCACTGTAGGGGTTTCTCCTTTAACAGAGCCACCGGACCTCCTCACTGTAGGAGTTTATCCTTTAACAGAGCCACCGGACCCCCTCACTGTAGGAGTTTATCCTTTAACAGAGCCACCGGACCCCCTCACTGTAGGGGTTTCTCCTTTAACAGAGCCACCGGACCCCCTCACTGTAGGGGTTTCGCCTTTAACAGAGCCACCGGACCCCTCACTGTAGGGGTTTCTCCTTTAACAGAGCCACCGGACCCCCTCACTGTAGGGGTTTATCCTTTAACAGAGCCACCGGACCCCCTCACTGTAGGGGTTTATCCTTTAACAGAGCCACCGGACCCCCTCACTGTAGGGGTTTATCCTTTAACAGAGCCACCGGACCCCCTCACTGTAGGGGTTTCTCCTTTAACAGAGCCACCGGACCCCTCACTGTAGGGGTTTCTCCTTTAACAGAGCCACCGGACCCCCTCACTGTAGGGGTTTCTCCTTTAACAGAGCCACCGGACCCCCTCACTGTAGGGGTTTATCCTTTAACAGAGCCACCGGACCCCCTCACTGTAGGGGTTTCTCCTTTAACAGAGCCACCGGACCCCTCACTGTAGGGGTTTCTCCTTTAACAGAGCCACCGGACCCCCTCACTGTAGGGGTTTATCCTTTAACAGAGCCACCGGACCCCCTCACTGTAGGGGTTTATCCTTTAACAGAGCCACCGGACCCCCTCACTGTTGGGGTTTTTCCCTTTAATTTGTCACCTGTCTGTATATACACACACACACACACACACACACACACACACACACACCTGTTCCATCAGGAGTGCCGTAATCATTCCCAAACACGTTGAGCTGTTCTCTCCTCCCAACAGCGACCTGAGAGGACCAGAGACCAGCAGTATATACAGTGTCATTCTACACTTTCCAAAACATTTCATCTTTAACCCTTTAAAGGGATATTTCACCTTCGTGTGACAGAAGTAATTTTGTGGAGCCTACCCCATTATATTTGCATAGTGTGAATACTAGCAACATCAGCTGTCCCTGCTGGCCGTTAACGGCATCCCTGGTAGTCCCGGTTGTCAGGCTCCCCATTCACTCCCATTCATTTTCGGGAGCTCACCAAAATTAATCGTTTAAAGTCACAAACTAACTACACAGATAATACATCGATAAAAGATAACACGACAGTGAAAAGGTATGTGCTTGTTTTGATATTTAATGTATTTTCAACGTTTTATTACCTTTCAAAAGAAAAAGAAGATCCGGCAAAAACCTTTGTTATTTTAACTCAGTGAAGAATCCTTGTGCACGATAAAGTAGAAATCAATTCACCAACTGTAGTAGCCTAGGCTACCGTTATCAAACTACGGCTCGTTGCGTTTCTACACAGTAGCATATCCGAAAATAGTTCCAGTATTATAGCTAATTTAAACGTAAAAACATCTCATAATCTCAAAACAAACACGGACCTTTTCACCGTCGTGTTTTCTTTTATCGATGTATTATCTGCCATAGTTAGTGTGTGCTTTAAAACGATTAATTTTGGTGAGGTCCCGAAAATGAATGGGAGTGAATGGGGAGCCTGACGACCGGGACTACCGGGGATGCCGTTAACGGCCAGCAGGGACAGGTGGTGTTGCTAGTATTCACGCTATGCAAATATAATGGGGTAGGCTCCACAAAATTACTTCTGTCACACGAAAATGAAATATCCCTTTTAGGTGTAAGATCACAAATATGTGATTAGATTGTTCTTAACGGAACATTCTAATGCTGATGTAACAATCACTACTGGTAACTGAAAGCAATGGAGTTCTAGAACAAAAACATTCCAAAAAAAACACTCTTCAAAACAGTTAAACGTCCAGAGCTGAATATTTGCTCCACAGAGTTCATAGGCTGTAGTGTGAATGGGGTACAAAATGCAGTCAAGTCAACCCTGTGGACTGAACATGAATAAAAAACCACAAACCAACCCAACCCCCCTCCCCCAAAAAAAAAAAAAAACCTGTTTTTCAGCTGTTACCTGGGCAACATAGGGCATCAGGTTGTTGGGGATCCCCTGGGGGTCCTCCCCAATTTGTCCTGAAGCGTGAGCACCGATGGGATTAAAGTAGCGCAGAAGCACAGCGTTCCACTCCTGTTACACACGTTACACACACACACACACGCACACAATAAGTTAGTCCAATGGACCATTTATGGGTTGAGCAGTAGGCTAATGGGTAGAGATTTGTGTTGCGGGTGGGGCTGTTTTGTAGGCGGGGCTATGCATTATGGGCAGGGCTATGTGTCATGGGCAGGGCTGTGTTTTGTAGGCGGGGCTATGCATTATGGGCAGGGCTATGTGTCATGGGCAGGGCTGTGTTTTGTAGGCGGGGCTATGCATTATGGGCAGGGCTATGTGTCATGGGCAGGGCCGTGTTTTGTAGGCGGGGCTTTGTGCAGCAGTGATTGACTACCTTCTCAGCTCGGCACTGGTCCTGGATAATCTCCTCTATGAAGAACTTAGTCTTTCCGTATGGGTTAGTGCACCCCCCAACTGGATGGTCCTCGTCAATGGGCAGCCGCTGGGGGTCCCCGTAAACCGTGGCCGAGCTGCTGAACACGATACTGTGAACCCCGTGAGCCTGCATCACCTGGGAGATGGGACAGACACACAGACAGACAGATTAACAGACAGACATGTTTAGATACTGACTAACTCACACACAGTGCATGTGTAAAATGTGCAGTTTCAACTCGGGAAATTAAATTCTGCCAATCCTTTAAAGTTACAGCCATTTTTTTCATTTGTGAATTTCATTGCACTTACTGAACTGAAGTGGAATTTATCTCAAAAACCTGGGGAGGTATTTCAGAAAGCAGGATCACTTAGTTGGATAACTTCACTGAGTAAAACCCGGAACAGCTCTTTTTACTTCAGTCCATGTTCCAGATTTGGGTGGGTACTGGTAACCCAAACCCTAACTCAGTAATCCTGCTTTCTGATACAGGCCCCGGGTGCATGAGCAAACGGACATATCAACAAACAAAGGAGAAACAACTCCGATATCACAGACACAAAGTAATATTTCCATCTACAGCAGGGGTGTCAAGATCCGGTCCTGGAGGGCCGCAGTGTCTGCTGGTTTTTGGTGCGTTTAAGCACAAGTGATTCATTTAAGTCACTAATTGGCTAAGAAGTCCACACACCTTGTTCTCAATGCTTTAACTGGGTGCTGATTGAAAGGAAACCACAAATACCTGTAGACACTGCGGCCCTCCAGGACTGGAGTTTGACACCCCTGATCTACAGTAACCCACAGACACATGCCAATGCATTTACGAACAGAAACCCACACAAACAGCACCCTGAAACATACACGGGCAACACAGGAAACCAGCGAGGGGCCGATTCAGCTGTGCAGGTGTTTTTGGCCACTGACCTCCAGCAGGTTCAAGGTCACAGTCAGGTTGACCCGGTAGTACCGCAGTGGGTGTTCCACGGACTCGCCGACCGCCTTCAAACCCGCAAAATGCATCACGGCAGAGAACTTGTGCTGCACGGACAGACAGACAGACAGACAGACAGACAGACAGACAGACAGACATGGCTTCTGTTTATGCGGTGAACAATTAGAGGACAGACATGACTTCTGTGTGAGGTTAACGATTAGGGGACAGACAGAGAGAGACGGCTTCTGTTTGTGAGGTGAATGATTAGAAGACAGACTTTCTGATGTTGACCTCTGACCTTTTGGAAGAGCTTCTCCAGTGCAGGTTTATCCAGCAGGTCCAGCTCTTGGAATTCGATGCTGGTGCCCAAAAACTTCTCCACCCTCCTCAGACTCTCCGGAACATTCCCTTCTCCTTAAGAGAGAGCAACCAGAGACTGCCACTGCTACCAGCACTGTCCCCCACAAAACTACACCCCCCATAACCCCTTATGATCAACACACACTTATACACACACCCATAAGAGAGAGCAACCAGAGACTGCCACTGCTACCAGCACTGTCCCCCACAAAACTACACCACCCATAACCCCTTATGATCAATACACATGCACACACACACACCTAATTTGTATACACAAATAATGAACAGCTAAATAAAAAAGCAATAATTAAATGTTCTCACCTCGGACAGCATTGCTGAAGTTGTCCACGGCAACGGGGTAGTAACCAGCTTCAATCAGCTCCACCACACAGTGACTGCCGATATACCCCCCTCCCCCTGTCACGAGAACCTTCTGCGTCATTCCGCTAACCTGCAGCAGAGCAACACACTGCGTAACCAACACTACATCACCAACAAACGACATCAACACACCATCACACTACATCACTAACACACCATCACACTACATCACTAACACACCAACACACTACATCACTAACACACCAACACACTACATCACTAACACACCATCACACTACATCACCAACACACCATCACACTACATCACTAACACACCATCACACTACATCACTAACACACCATCACACTACATCACTAACACACCATCACGCTACATCACTAACACACCAACACACTACATCACTAACACACCAACACACTACATCACTAACACACCATCACACTACATCACTAACACACCAACACGCTACATCACTAACACACCATCACGCTACATCACTAACACACCAACACACTACATCACTAACACACCAACACACTACATCACTAACACACCAACACACTACATCACTAACACACCATCACACTACATCACTAACACACCATCACACTACATCACTAACACACCATCACACTACATCACTAACACACCATCACACTACATCACTAACACACCAACACACTACATCACTAACACACCAACACACTACATCACTAACACACCATCACACTACATCACTAACACACCATCACACTACATCACTAACACACCAACACACTACATCACTAACACACCATCACACTACATCACCAACACACCATCACACTACATCACTAACACACCATCACACTGCATCACCAACACACCAACACACTACATCACCAACACACCATCACACTACATCACTAACACACCATCACACTACATCACCAACACACCATCACACTACATCACTAACACACCATCACACTACATCACTAACACACCAACACACTACATCACTAACACACCATCACACTACATCACCAACACACCATCACACTACATCACTAACACACCAACACACTACATCACTAACACACCAACACACTACATCACTAACACACCATCACACTGCATCACCAACACACCATCACACTACATCACCAACACACCAACAAACTACATCACCAACACACCAACACACTACATCACTAACACACCAACACACTACATCACTAACACACCATCACACTACATCACTAACACACCAACACACTACATCACTAACACACCATCACACTACATCACCAACACACCATCACACTACATCACTAACACACCATCACACTACATCACTAACACACCAACACACTACATCACTAACACACCATCACACTACATCACCAACACACCATCACACTACATCACTAACACACCAACACACTACATCACTAACACACCAACACACTACATCACTAACACACCATCACACTGCATCACCAACACACCATCACACTACATCACCAACACACCAACAAACTACATCACCAACACACCAACACACTACATCACTAACACACCAACACACTGCATCACCAACACACCATCACACTACATCACTAACACATCATCACACTACATCACTAACACACCAACACACTACATCACTAACACACCAACACACTACATCACTAACACACCATCACACTGCATCACCAACACACCAACACACTACATCACCAACACACCATCACACTACATCACTAACACACCATCACACTACATCACTAACACACCAACACACTACATCACCAACACACCAACACACTACATCACCAACACACCAACACACTACATCACCAACACACCAACACACTACATCACTAACACACCATCACACTGCATCACCAACACACCAACAAACTACATCACCAACACACCATCACACTACATCACTAACACACCATCACACTACATCACTAACACACCAACACACTACATCACCAACACACCAACACACTACATCACCAACACACCAACACACTACATCACCAACACACCAACACACTACATCACCAACACACCAACACACTACATCACCAACACACCAACACACTACATCACTAACACACCATCACACTGCATCACCAACACACCAACAAACTACATCACCAACACACCATCACACTGCATCACCAACACACCAACACACTACATCACCAACACACCAACACACTGCATCACCAACACACCATCACACTGCATCACCAACACACCATCACACTGCATCAC
Organism: Synaphobranchus kaupii; assembly: GCA_029718625.1. NCBI lineage: Eukaryota > Metazoa > Chordata > Actinopteri > Anguilliformes > Synaphobranchidae > Synaphobranchus > Synaphobranchus kaupii. The sequence goes on from CM056381.1 coordinate 50,526,621, forward strand.
CAACACACCAACACACTACATCACCAACACACCAACACACTACATCACTAACACACCATCACACTGCATCACCAACACACCATCACACTACATCACCAACACACCAACACACTACATCACTAACACACCAACACACTACATCACTAACACACCATCACACTGCATCACCAACACACCATCACACTGCATCACCAACACACCAACACACTACATCACCAACACACCATCACACTACATCACCAACACACCAACAAACTACATCACCAACACACCAACACACCATCACACTACATCACTAACACACCATCACACTACATCACTAACACACCATCACACTACATCACCAACACACCAACAAACTACATCACCAACACACCAACACACTACATCACTAACACACCATCACACTACATCACTAACACATCATCACACTACATCACTAACACACCATCACACTACATCACTAACACACCATCACACTGCATCACCAACACACCATCACACTACATCACCAACACACCAACAAACTACATCACCAACACACCAACACACTACATCACTAACACACCATCACACTGCATCACCAACACACCATCACACTACATCACCAACACACCAACAAACTACATCACCAACACACCATCACACTACATCACTAACACACCAACACACTACATCACTAACACACCAACACACTGCATCACTAACACACCATCACACTACATCACTAACACACCATCACACTACATCACTAACACACCATCACACTACATCACTAACACACCATCACACTACATCACCAACACACCATCACACTACATCACTAACACACCAACACACTACATCACTAACACACCAACACACTACATCACCAACACACCATCACACTACATCACTAACACACCAACACACTACATCACTAACACACCAACACACTACATCACTAACACACCAACACACTACATCACTAACACACCATCACACTACATCACCAACACACCAACACACTACATCACTAACACACCATCACACTACATCACCAACACACCAACACACTACATCACTAACACACCAACACACTGCATCACCAACACACCAACACACTACATCACCAACACACCATCACACTACATCACCAACACACCAACACACTACATCACTAACACACCATCACACTACATCACTAACACACCATCACACTACATCACCAACACACCATCACACTACATCACCAACACACCATCACACTGCATCACCAACACACCATCACACTACATCACCAACACACCAACACACTACATCACTAACACACCAACACACTGCATCACCAACACACCATCACACTGCATCACCAACACACCATCACACTACATCACCAACACACCATCACACTGCATCACCAACACACCATCACACTACATCACCAACACACCAACACACTACATCACTAACACACCAACACACTGCATCACCAACACACCATCACACTGCATCACCAACACACCATCACACTACATCACTAACACACCATCACACTACATCACTAACACACCATCACACTACATCACTAACACACCATCACACTACATCACCAACACACCAACACACTACATCACTAACACACCAACACACTGCATCACCAACACACCATCACACTACATCACTAACACACCAACACACTACATCACTAACACACCATCACACTACATCACCAACACACCATCACACTACATCACTAACACACCAACACACTACATCACTAACACACCATCACACTACATCACTAACACACCAACACACTACATCACTAACACACCATCACACTGCATCACCAACACACCATCACACTAC
>CM056381.1:50533471-50593243 GCA_029718625.1 Synaphobranchus kaupii
ACGCAGGTTAAAACCAGCTAGAAGTGTTGAAAACACAAATTAAACCAGCTTGACCACTTTAGGAATTTTCCGCCGGGTTTTTATTTTTATCTTAAATTTTAGCTGAAATTTACAGAATGCAGGAGAATAATACGACAGTCATATAAAAACATTAATAACCAAACATACAGTAGGCTAGGGTACATGCACAACAAGAACGGATTAAACGCTGTACTTGAACTGTGTAGACGATGCATCGTGGAGGCTTTAATGTCCATTTAATGAGTAACAAAATGAATGAATCAATCAACTAACGTCATAGCCATGTCACTCAAATTAAATGAGCCACTCAAGTCTAGTAAGTGCCTGGTAAATATCTGGTTTAATTGCTTCGTTTTGGTTCGCAGTTTTTGCAGTTAATCGGTCTATGAGGATGTTGTAGATGGGCTACAAGCGATCTACATAAAGTGCTGCGGTGCGCTATACAGGTTGCCTATTTAGCCACCAAAACCTCACAGCGATTTAATTCATTCTAGCGAGCTAGTTCCCTAGATGGCTAGTATCATTCCATCGGTGTGTAACAACGAAAATAACCCTACTTTTTGTCCTTGCTTCCGGATTATCGTCGTCTCTCCTCTGTGGAAAGGGCTATCTCGTATGTTATGCGTAAGGAAAATTAAATTCTTACTATACTTTCGGCGTCTGGTCACTGTCCTTTTAGCAGCATTCCCCGGCTTCCTGGTCAGATGAAACGTGGAGGGGGGCGGGGATTTCATTAGTTTAGCAGGAAGTGGCACGGTGATAGGATACTGACAATCGCTACGTCAGAAATCACGGGATACTCCAATTTAACCATGCGTAAAGTCTCTTGTTTCGTCTTCCTGGAGATTATTTTTTAATTTGTTGATTATCAAAAGGGTAAAAAGTGTCACCGATTATAGTTTTCACTACGCAACTTTATTGACCTTCATATCTTCTGGGACCATTTGACCCGATTCAGTGTTTGACGTCTCTTAAAAAACAGTTAACCTTGTTTTTTCATCTTGACACTGATTTTTCCTAATTTGTTGGTATTAAATAGTAGACATGCATTAAACATAATGCTAGGTCCTGTGCCAACCGTGTATACAAAGGTGTTGTGTGGGGTCATTCGTGGGGCAGCTGTATAAAATCTAAGAAAATATACTTTTTGTTAATTCCTAATTTTTTTGTGGGTGATTCTGGTGGCACTTTTCCCATACAGGTTTTAAGCATCGCAAACTTTCACTTACCTCAGGCTCTAAAATTAGATGTTTCAACACAGATTTTTAATATTTGGGGATAAAAGGGGAGTCAATTGAGACAAACAAAAAGGTGAAACAGAAAGTGTCCAAATGTTTCTATTACAATAATTTTGTGTCAGTTTAAACTTTAGGGGTCAATCTTTGTTTTTCATTTCAAGTTCAGGTTAATTGCCTTAGCAATGGTAAGTCAATACAAACGGTGACAAACACATCTCCATACATCCAACCACGTATTTAAATCATCGTTTAATAAATACAAAGAAAAATCTCATCTCAATCCAAGGACACACACAAAAGAGTCAACTTAAAAATGCCAGAGTTAAAGGAAAATAAAATTTATCAATTGAAACAAAGTTTAATTTCAACCACTGACGTGCTGGATCACTCTGCCCGCTGATTGTGTTAGGTGACCATCCAAGAACATTGAAGCAGGAAATGTATTTTCCCTACACCATGGTACTAACATTTTATTCTGTTACATCGGTACTACAAGGCATCGGACAAATTAGATTAGTACACAATTCAAGGTTTCTGCTTTGTCCACCAATGGCTGGTTTTTAATGAAATATTTAAATCCACTTAAGCAATCACAGCGATTAGCCTGCCGGAATCACAATTAAAGAAGTTCTGACTGTTAAAAATAGGTACTTTTTTTCAAACTATGTATCTAACCCCACTATTGCTCAGTCACTGAACCGGGCTGTGCTGTTTGAACAGGAACCGCTAATGCATGACAGCGTAGGAGGGGAAATACCCTCTACAGGTCCACAAAACCATTCCACGGGTCAGTATAAACTAAGTATGTGATACATGTAAAGCCTGCCGTATGTCTGATTTAAGGATGTGTGAACGGAAATGACCCTGGTTTCTCCTTCAATTACAACATGCCCTTATACATGATCCTTTAGTCTTGCATGACGGACGTTAACTGAATTGAGGAAAAATTAAACAGAAATGCCCCTTAAGTGACAGCAATGCAACACTCACATGTATGACTGTGAGCAAGAGATGAGAAGTTCTGTGAATCCATGTAAAATAAACTCACCCTCTCTGAACCTTTTAAATTATTATATGAATGAATAAAAGAGTTCAGAGTTCAAACCCAACGTAAAACACGATGAATCTAAGGCACCGGTTCCATCTGGATGTTCCAATTCCACTTTCAGGACAACGTACACGTCGTGCTTCATTACGGAACATATTTCCGCAGGTTTAACATTGAACATTCAGAGACAGGTGTTCACTGGTGAATATTCAGATGGAGCTCCTGAGTCTTTAATTCCACCTCAAAATCAACATGCTCCTTTAAGCTTTAGAAGGGTTAATGATTCAGTACAAAACACAATCCAAACCCGCATGACTTCTGATGAATATTCATTTGTAAATAAATAAACCACCAGCCCTAACCTATACTCTGGTAGAGAGAAGGCGCAGGGATTGCAGTATCTTGGTAAGAAATATATTATTTTCAGCTACATGCCCCTGGACCCATCTCCATGTGCAAAGTTGAGTATAAAAAGGGCCGGGAAACAGCACCCTCTGCTGGCTGGAAGGGGAAGGGCTCAGAGTTTGCAGGAAGCCTGGGCCACCTTTGAGTTGGTCCTCCTGTTCAGAGCCTGACAGATAAACGCTCCTGCATCCATTAGCTTAGCCATGTCTACTCCCTGAGAGAGAGAGAGAGAGAGAAGGAATAATGAAACAGCAGCAGTCAGTTAGCAAAAATGACTATTACTGATAGTGTAAAGGAGAGAGAGAGAGAGAGAGATGGACACTGTACACGCTCCACGCTACCTAGCCTGACTCACAGTGTGTATTCCCAGTCCGTGTAGCATGTAAACCACATCCTCTGTCGCCACGTTCCCCGATGCGCCATGAGCATACGGACACCCCCCCAACCCGGCCACTGAGGAGTCCACCACACACACCCCCATCTGCAACAGAGTACAGCGTTAACACACACACCCCCATCTGCAACAGAGTACAGAGTTAATACACACACCCCCATCTGCAACAGAGTACAGCGTTAATACACACACCCCCATCTGCAACAGAGTACAGCGTTAATACACACACCCCCATCTGCAACAGAGTACAGCGTTAATATACACACACCCATCTGCACCAAGTACAGCGCTAATACACACACACCCATCTGCAACAGAGTACAGCGTTTATACACACACACCCCCATCTGCAACAGAGTACAGCGTTAATACACACACACCCATCTGCAACAGAGTACAGCGTTAATATACACACACCCCCATCTGCAACAGAGTACAGCGTTAATACACACACACCCATCTGCACCAAGTACAGCGTTAATACACACACACCCATCTGCAACAGAGTACAGCGTTAATATACACACACCCATCTGCACCAAGTACAGCGTTAATACACACACACCCATCTGCACCAAGTACAGCGTTAATACACACACACCCATCTGCAACAGAGTACAGCGTTAATACACACACACCCATCTGCACCAAGTACAGCGTTAATACACACACACCCATCTGCACCAAGTACAGCGTTAATACACACACACCCATCTGCAACAGAGTACAGCGTTAATATACACACACCCATCTGCACCAAGTACAGCGTTAATACACACACACCCATCTGCACCAAGTACAGCGTTAATACACACACACCCATCTGCACCAAGTACAGCGTTAATACACACACACCCATCTGCAACAGAGTACAGCGTTAATATACACACACACAGGAACACATTCTCTGCTGACAGATAGTATATCCTCCAACTCCTGGAGGCACAGCTGCTTTACGCTGTGGTACGGAGGCGGTTGCCTTGGTTACCCACCTGCAGGGCGACGAGAATGTTGGCGAGCGCCTGCCCGTAGGTGTCGTGGCAGTGCACGGCCAGGGCGTCGACTGGTACCTCTCGGCTCACCACCTCCAGCATCTCACACATGCTCCCCGGCGTTCCTACACCGATGGTGTCGCCAAGGGAGATCTCATAGCAACCCATGGAGTACAGCCTCTTCGCCACCTGGGGGCAGCAGTGGGCAGGATTTCAAATATATGCATTTGAAATATATATTTGCATTTATGCATTTCATGTGTAATACGGGTTTGCCTGCCTCTTTTTTAATGGTCTATTCCTCTGTGCCACCTGCAAAGCAACCTGCAACTCCACCATTTAGATTTTTAAAAAATTATTATTTATTTACTTACACATACAGCAAATAAAAAAATATTCATGTAAATTTTTAAAAAATTAAATTAATTTTCAGGTTTTTGTAGCATTAACTAACACACAAAGACAAACAATTAAGCGGTGATACCATAAGTTGTTATTCTGCATATACTTCATAATGTAATGAATGATATGTCTTGTAAATTTCAATGTACAGATGAATACGAAACTGAATCTACGAAAATGAATCTCCTCTTGAGGACAAATAAAGCCCTAATCTAATCTAATATTGCTACACTTGAATGGTAAATTAGTCAGAAAGATGAGCTGACGCTATTTTTCCTAGATTTCAGAAGTGGTGCAACACCCTAAATATAAATAGTCAGAAATGTATAAAGTGTAGAAGGCGTGACTGCTAACAATCTGCGCTCTGACAGGATGTGAGATGATCAGCTTTAACACACACACACACACACACACACACACACACACACACACACACACTCACACACTCACACACTCACACACTCACTCACACTCTCACACACACTCACACACACAGAAACTCACCTGAGCCACCTTTTCTGGTGATACCTTTCCTTCATATGGGCACCCCAGCACACAGGAAACATACCTGTCAGTGAAGAGGAACAACTGTATAAAGTTGTTTCAAGGAAGTGAACACGCTAAAAATGCTAAGAAATATGCTACTAAATATGCTAACAAATACGTTACTAAATATGCTTCCTCTGGTATAAGGGGAGTGGTGCATTTTTTAAATCACATCTTAATTTTTAATGAAATTAGACCTGCTTTGCTACAATCCTGGACACGCTGGGCCTGTTTTGTAGCCTAACCTGAATACTAATTTCTTTCTGCTTGGGTTGTTTTCTGGGGTTTTTCCAGTTTCACCTGAATTACAGGATCCCTACAAATATGTACAATAGAAGAGGTATATTTACACATGTTTATGAGTGTATTTGCACATTCTGCACCGGGCCCGATTGGCTCCATTCAGCTTAGTGCATCGTCCCCCTTTAAGAGTTAGCCCCTCCCATGCTCTCTCTGGCCACACCCCTAGGCTAACTCCTCCCAGTCCCCTGGGCTGAGTTAGCTCCTCCTACACCCCCTTACCCCCGCACGGGGACGCCGGCCTCTCTCGCCGCCCTGGTGACCTCCTCAAAGCGCTGCAGGCTCTCCTCCACAGAGCAGTTAATGTTCTTCTGACTGAAGAGCTCAGAGGCAGCACCGAATATGGCCACCTCACCTGCACCTGCCTTTACCTGTACGAGAGAGAGAGAGAGCTGAGCTACACACACACACCCTCATACACCTCACCTGCACCTGCCTTTACCTGAGAGAGAGAGAGAGAGAGCTGAGCTACACACACACACCCTCATACACCTCACCTGCACCTGCCTTTACCTGTACGAGAGAGAGAGGAGAGCTGAGCTACACACACACACCCTCATACACCTCACCTGCACCTGCCTTTACCTGTGAGAGAGAGAGCTGAGCTACACACACCCTCATACACCTCACCTGCACCTGCCTTTACCTGTGAGAGAGAGAGAGAGAGCTGAGCTACACACACACACCCTCATACACCTCACCTGCACCTGCCTTTACCTGTGAGAGAGAGAGAGAGAGCTGAGCTACACACACACACCCTCATACACCTCACCTGCACCTGCCTTTACCTGTACGAGAGAGAGCTGAGCTACACACACACACCCTCATACACCTCACCTGCACCTGCCTTTACCTGTACGAGAGAGAGCTGAGCTACACACACACACCCTCATACACCTCACCTGCCTTTACCTGTACGAGAGAGAGAGAGAGAGAGAGAGAGAGAGAGAGAGAGAGAGAGAGCTGAGCTACACACACACACCCTCATACACCTCACCTGCACCTGCCTTTACCTGTACGAGAGAGAGCTGAGCTACACACACACACCCTCATACACCTCACCTGCCTTTACCTGTACGAGAGAGAGCTGAGCTACACACACACTCATACACCTCACCTGCACCTGCCTTTACCTGAGAGAGAGAGAGAGAGAGCTGAGCTACACACACACACCCTCATACACCTCACCTGCACCTGCCTTTACCTGAGAGAGAGAGAGAGAGAGCTGAGCTACACACACACACCCTCATACACCTCACCTGCACCTGCCTTTACCTGTACGAGAGAGAGAGAGAGAGAGAGAGAGAGAGAGAGAGAGAGAGCTGAGTTACACACACACACCCTCATACACCTCACCTGCACCTGCCTTTACCTGTGAGAGAGAGAGAGAGCTGAGCTACACACACACACCCTCATACACCTCACCTGCACCTGCCTTTACCTGTACGAGAGAGAGAGCTGAGCTACACACACACACACACACACACACACACACACACATATCACCTGCACCTGCCTTTACCTGTACGAGAGAGAGATGAGCTACCCACACACACATACACACACGGTACTCACAGCGGCCTGAAAGCCCTTCAGGTTTGGCGTGAGGACAGGGTAGATCACTCCTGGCCGTCTGCGAATCCCCTTCATCACCTCCACCTGGTCTGCCATCTGTCAATCAAACAGAGGAACAGCCACGCCCCTTACCCTTACACAGAGCACGCCATGACAACAGCCACGCCATGAAAATGAACCAGAGTTTATTTACGCTCTAAAGCATGCGCACAAGCGTTTATTACGCCTGCTGTAGCACCCTGCTACGCTGTAAACCATGCGCACAAGCATTTATTACACCTGCTGTAGCACCCTGCTACGCTCTAAACCATGCGCACAAGCGTTTATTACGCCTGCTGTAGCACCCTGCTACGCTCTAAACCATGCGCACAAGCGTTTATTACGCCTGCTGTAGCACCCTGCTACGCTCTAAACCATGCGCACAAGCGTTTATTACGCCTGCTGTAGCACCCTGCTACGCTCTAAACCATGCGCACAAGCGTTTATTACACCTGCTGTAGCACCCTGCTACGCTCTAAACCATGCGCACAAGCGTTTATTACACCTGCTGTAGCACCCTGCTACGCTCTAAACCATGCGCACAAGCGTTTATTACGCCTGCTGTAGCACCCTGCTACGCTCTAAACCATGCGCACAAGCGTTTATTACGCCTGCTGTAGCACCCTGCTACGCTCTAAACCATGCGCACAAGCGTTTATTACGCCTGCTGTAGCACCCTGCTACGCTCTAAACCATGCGCACAAGCGTTTATTACACCTGCTGTAGCACCCTGCTATGCTCTAAACCATGCGCACAAGCGTTTATTACGCCTGCTGTAGCACCCTGCTACGCTCTAAACCATGCGCACAAGCGTTTATTACACCTGCTGTAGCACCCTGCTACGCTCTAAACCATGCGCACAAGCGTTTATTACGCCTGCTGTAGGACCCTGCTACGCTCTAAACCATGCGCACAAGCGTTTATTACGCCTGCTGTAGGACCCTGCTACGCTCTAAACCATGCGCACAAGCGTTTATTACACCTGCTGTAGCACCCTGCTATGCTCTAAACCATGCGCACAAGCGTTTATTACGCCTGCTGTAGCACCCTGCTACGCTCTAAACCATGCGCACAAGCGTTTATTACGCCTGCTGTAGCACCCTGCTACGCTCTAAACCATGCGCACAAGCGTTTATTACGCCTGCTGTAGCACCCTGCTACGCTCTAAACCATGCGCACAAGCGTTTATTACACCTGCTGTAGCACCCTGCTACGCTCTAAACCATGCGCACAAGCATTTATTACGCCTGCTGTAGCACCCTGCTACGCTCTAAACCATGCGCACAAGCGTTTATTACGCCTGCTGTAGCACCCTGCTACGCTCTAAACCATGCGCACAAGCGTTTATTACGCCTGCTGTAGCACCCTGCTACGCTCTAAACCATGCGCACAAGCGTTTATTACACCTGCTGTATTACCCTGCTACGCTGTAAACCATGCGCACAAGCATTTATTACACCTGCTGTAGCATCCTGCTACGCTGTAAACCATGCGCACAAGCGTTTATTACGCCTGCTGTAGCACCCTGCTACGCTCTAAACCATGCGCATTTTATTAGCTTTCATGTTTTCATGGAATTAAACCTGCTGCCAACTGAATTCCTCTAAATCGGATTATAAAAGGATCACTTTGACTTGACATCATAAAGAATCAAATAAAATAAATAACGGTATAAATCTGTTAATTCCATTGAGATTTCATCCAGAAAGCAACAAATTATAATGTCCATTGCAGGCGGATCTGGTAATGTGATTTGGTGACCATTATTGCAGAATTAGCATGGTAATTTATATTTTAACCAATCAGCCGTCCGGCCTTTTAGTGAGCGAACAATCAGAAGTGAATATACTTCAAATGAAAGAAAAGGGCACAGCATCTTTAATTAGCAGCTGCACTCTTGTGTGGGATTATTGGGTGGGATTATTCTTCTTGTGTGATATTATTGGGTGGGATTATTGTTTTGTGGGATTATTGAGTGGGATTATTCTTGTGTGGGATTATTGGGTGGGATTATTGTTGTGTGGGATTATTGGGTGGGATTATTGTTGTGTGGGATTATTGTTGTGTGGGATTATTGAGTGGGATTATTCTTGTGTGGGATTATTGGGTGGGATTATTGTTGTGTGGGATTATTGAGTGGAATTATTCTTGTGTGGGATTATTGAGTGGAATTATTCTTGTGTGGGATTATTGGGTGGGATTATTGTTGTGTGGGATTATTGGGTGGGATTATTGTTGTGTGGGATTATTGGGTGGGATTATTGTTGTGTGGGATTATTGAGTGGGATTATTCTTGTGTGGGATTATTGAGTGGGATTATTGTTGTGTGGGATTATTGAGTGGGATTATTCTTGTGTGGGATTATTGAGTGGGATTATTCTTGTGTGGGATTATTGAGTGGGATTATTCTTGTGTGGGATTATTCTTGTGTGGGATTATTGGGTGGGATTATTCTTGTGAGGGATTGTTGATTAAATTCTGGGGGGGGGGAATCTCACCTGGGGCACCCATTTTGGGGAGACAAAGCTTGTTGCCTCGATAACAGGAAGTCCTGCCTCCGAAAGCATGTCAATCAACCGTATCTTCACTTCCACCGGGACGATGGTCTGAAAGAGGAAACAGTGGTGGCCATGACGACCACACCCTCACAAACTAAAAACATCCTATGCTAAAGCAAAAAGGATTTAATCTCCATTGGCAGGAGATAAATATCCACATCTCCAACCCAAATAGAAACTTCATGTGTAAATATCACCTTTAACTTGCGATGACTGTTTAAATAGGAAGTGGCGGTGTAGATTTGACACGGTCACCCTTGTGGTAGTGGGACGATGTGACAGATTGAGTAAGAAATGCTGAGTGAATAAGAACTAAACTCTAGCTGGGGTTCAGATCTGCAACATTACAATTCCAGTCCCACTTATTACATCTCCTCACCTTCTCATTCTGCAGCCCATCCCTGGGCCCCACCTCCACGATTTTCACCCTATCAGGTAGAGGCTTTACTGAGGACACGCCCACCTGTCAGAGACACCAACATGAGCATCAGGACCAAAACATTGAGTGGTTTCATGAACACCAAGTCAAACGCCCTCCATGGCTTCCACAATCACCAGATCTAAACATCATTGAACCTTTATGGAACGTTCTGGAGCACAGAATGCGAAGTAGATTTCCACCTCCTTCATCCCTCAAAGAACTGGATGGCGTTCCTTCTTGAAGAATGATCCAATATCCCACTACACAGTTTAGAAATTCAACTCCAGAATTCCAAGAAGGACTGAAGCTATTGTGAAGGTAAAGGGTCACCTTACTCCTTATTAGTTATTTGATATTCATATACTGTTAGGTGTTTCCATTATATTGTCCATATGTATACAGTGCTAGTACGTATAGTCCAAATTCTGGCTTGTCAACAAGCTTAATTGTTAGATGTATCTTCCTACAGTTGTGTTAAAAAAAATAGCAGTACAACATCAGTAACCTGATGCACCACTGTTATTAGTAGTGATATTTCTGCATGGCAAATAATTTACTTGTTGATGTAGTATTGTAATAGAAAAACAACAGACCCAACTGTCAGGACATGCACGCTGCTTGTTCTGAGTAATTGACTCATTCATTGAAAGGGGCGTGTTCAAAATAATAGCAGTGTGGAGTTTAATTAGAGAATTCATTCATTCTGTGAAAGAACAGGTGTCATTAATTGTCCTTGTGGCAGTGTGGGCGTGGTTAGCCTCTGCTTGCAGAGAGAGAGTGAGCGGAGCGGCTCTCGGACCCTGAGTCACAGCTGTCATGAGTTAATCAGGACAACACCATAATTAACAATTGAATGATTGTTTGATTGTTGCCTGATTGCTTTGACAGTGAGCCTGGGCTTTAAAGGAGGGAAGCGGGAGATCAAACGGGGCTGGCCGATGACGGGAGCGGACCGGAGAGAAGGGTCCGCGAGAACCGTAGCCAGCTAAACCAAAAAACGACAAATAAAGTGTCTGTTAAAAACTCAGCTCCCGTGTACTACCTGTTCTTCCGCGAGGAAAGTCCTTTATTATTATTAATTATTATTATTTATTTATTGCCACAGTCCTTTATTAAGGAAGAAGGGAAGCAAATGTTTCACACATTGTTATAAAATATATTTCCTTCTGAATTGCTAAGTAAAATGGGCCGTTCCCAACATTGTTTGGAGGAACAACGTAATTTGATTAAAAAGTTGATTGGAGAGGGATAAACGTATAAAGAAGTGCAGCAAATTATATATGCTCAGCTAAAATGATCATAAATGCTTTAAAATGACAACAAAAACCCGAAACACGCGGAAGAAAACGAGCAACTACTGTTAAAACAGATCGAAGAATAGTCAGAATGGCAAAGATTCAGCCAATCATCACCTCCAGAAAGATCAAAGATGATCTAAAATTACCTGTAAGTGCTGTGAGAAATGGCGTAACATTCTGTGGACTGATGAGAGTAAAATTGTTCTTTTCGGGTCTAGTGGTCGTCGACAGTACGTCAGACGACCCCCGGGTACTGAAGCCACAGTACACTGTGAAGACAGTGAAGCATGGTGGAGCAAAAATCATGGTATGGGGATGTTTTTCATACTACGGTGTTGGGCCTATTTATCGTATACCAGGGATCATGGATCAGTTTGAATATATCAAAATACTTGAAGAGATTATGTTGCCGTATGCCGAAGAGGAAATGCCCCTGAAATGGGTGTTTTAACAAGACAACGACCCCAAACACACAAGTGAGCGAGCAACATCTTAGTTCCAGATAAAAAGGATTAAGGTAATGGAGTGGCCAGCTCAATCCCCCAACCTCAACCCCATTGAAAACTTGTGGGGTGACATTAAAAATGCAGTTTCTGAAGCAAAACCCAAAAATTCACAGGAACTGTGGAATGTAGTTTGTTCATCCTGGGCTGAAATACCTGTTTCTAGGTGCCAGAAGTTGGTTGACTCGATGCAACGCAGATGCACAGCAGCTATGTTAAAAACAATGGTTATGCAACTCAATATTAGTTCAGTAATTTAATGTGAAGTTAAATCTTGAAAAATGTATCAGTTTACACAGTGAGTGTTTGAGTTTGAAGAGAAAAATGTCGACTGCTATTTTTTTGAACAGATTAATATTCATTTTCTTTGCTTCCTGTAAAAGAATAACGCAGACTTGATAAAATTTGTTAATGCTTTGATTTGGAATTGAATGTGTAATGTTTCCACTACATTTGAAATATGGAACTAAAAGCTATTAAAAAATATTTGCACTTTATTCACTTTTTTTAACGCACTGTTATTTATTTGAACACAACTGTACATGCGTCTAACATGACGTTCTAAGCGCAGACATAGGTCTTTACATCTCACTTCAACATGGCCTCGGAGACTAGATAGGATGTTCAATAAAAAGGAAATCCAGTCAGATAACATTTTAAAGTACTGTATCATCCCTCAAAAAACCTGTTTACAATTGAAAACATCAAAAGAACGGCTTAGTGAACGTCTTTAATTATACACCACCATTTGTTTCCCGCGCCCAATGTAGAGCAACTGCCCTACCCATTACTGATGTTTCAAAACGGTGACGTAATAAGTCAATTGCAAGCTCGTCCTCGTTAGTATAGTGGTGAGTATCCCCGCCTGTCACGCGGGAGACCGGGGTTCGATTCCCCGACGGGGAGGCTCTGTCCTTTTTTTGTAAAGAGGCATCATCATGTATTCCGTATGCCAGATCGTTAAAACGGCCTTTTTCAACACCGACACTTTTTGATAAGTAGGTTCCCATGGATATTCTAACAAACATGAACGAGTCATCATTCCCTTTTAAACTTAACGTTAGCTAATCTTATCTCAGTGGTGTGTGCCACTTCATTTAACGCCTGCCATGGATTTTCATCCCCTCATCATCATGATAATCTATCTCATATAGAGAGACACATTATTTGACAAAATAAGTAGGCCTGAAAGACTGATCTTGGTGCTGGCCGTGATTTGTCTACGCCCACAACATGCACCAATCCGAAAACACAATAGGGCGTCTGTCCTATCACAGTAGGCTAATTTAACACTGTATGCAAACACACTGCTACCGTCGTACCTGTCAAACAGTCACGTTTAACTCACAATAGTTTTACATTAGTTGCGTGTGCCATTAGGTTTCAAATATTCAGCTGCAGTCAGGTATCCATTTATAGAGCCCAAACGCGTATTTTCAAACCCATCAGTGATCATGGTTTAATGCGGGCAAGTTTGCTACGGGCTAGGTAGCATAACTTAAGTTAGCATCCCAGGTGCAATAGTTAGCGATAGCCCAACTTGCAATGTCCTTCCAAAACCAGGCGTCTGCAACACGCAAACAGAGACACAAGCCAATATTAAAACATCAATGCTAACACGCTGGCTGACTCACAGCTCTCGCTGCCGCGGCTGCTGATCTCAAGGCGATGTTTCGTGGGCGAAAAGCCGGATATAAGAAAACACCCCTGTGCAACCGCATCGCTATTGTCGCCATGTTCAGAAGCACTCTGCGCCGTGCGTCATGCGTCATGCGTCATGCGTCTAACGTCATACGCACCCTCAAATAGATGGATGTTTGTTGGTTGAACTAACCAATCAAAGTAAGCCTGATTACAGCTGCGGCCAATCATGACAGGGTAATCATTTTGGTATTTAGAGTATTTTGAGGCGATTATTGAAAAATATGATGGGAGACAATTGAGTGTACACAAAGCGCCGTCATACGAGTTGACGTGGTAGACAGATACCCGGCTGCCCGAACTCAGCCTTGTTATAAATAGCAGTTAATTCACTGCTTATTTAATATAACAGCAGCTATATTCTGTAAAATTATAATCGTGTTTCATAATTTGACAGCTAGCTAGTAGCCTACCATGACGAAACTGTTACCCTGAAATGTTAAAGCTGACCAATTTTATACTCTACTCATCAATAAAACCTACCCCACTCCTAAATATAACTCTCGTTACAGCTAGCTAACTCCCAAAATTAGAAAGTGAACTGCTAACTTTATATCGGCAAGCTACTAGCTTGCTGACTAACACAGACAGCAAACTGATTATTCAAGTCAATCCAGCTAATTTGCTAAACTTAGCCATCATAGAGAACAGCTATAGCAGATCTGTCTGACTAATTACACAGCCAGCTAGTCTGTACACTTACCTGCGTACAAATTGCTCCCATTCTCCTGAAACCATTATGGCAAATGAATATCTATCCTGCTAGATAATAACACATCGCAAACAAAACATTGACTTGGTGAAAACTTCCCGTTTCTGCCTGGTTTTAGGTTTGTGTGCAGTTGGAAAACACGGTTACAAAATCCAGATTGGATTGTCGCAGTTTCTCGTCCCCATATGGCTTATTCATGCTATCTATGCAATGTAATGCCATATTATTCAAGCTCGTCCTCGTTAGTATAGTGGTGAGTATCCCCGCCTGTCACGCGGGAGACCGGGGTTCAATTCCCCGACGGGGAGACGACATGTTTTTCGCTTTTTTAATTAATTTAATCATCAAAAATAAACATATGGAACACCACGTTACGATTTTCATATATATGAATGTTATATTTGGAGTAGCTACGAACCTTAAAGGCAAAACCTCACTGCTGACCGCCAAGTTTGTTAAAAACGAATTACTCCCTATGCGCTCTCTATCTCAAGCACCGAACTATATAGATAAGCAGCTCTTTCAAACAAGTTAATGAGACAAATAATTTTCTGGAGTTCTTGATATATATTTTTTCAGTGTAGCATAGCAGGCCAGACAGTGTCATTCAATCCGGTAGGAACAGCGCCATACTATCAACGTGTGGCCAAAAACATATTACATCCGTAGTGTTAAGCAGTACCATAGAGAATGAATGGTGAAAAGTTAAGAGAAGTTCACGTGAAATTGGGTTAGATTCCCCGATGGGGATGCTCCATGTTTTTGTATTTTTATTTATAAAGTTCAGCATAGGTGCATGCAAGATAAAACGTCTTTGTGCTTTAAGACAATACACATCAAGTAACTCCAGTGCAACCTGTACAGCCAAGTTGCGCCACCAGGGGCTGAACGTGTGTATATTTCTTATACTCTCCCGACATAAATGGTGTGGTTACCAAATGTATTTGCCTCTCTATTGGCATCAGAATAGCACATGAAAGAGACAGAGTAATAGGCTAAAGGTTGGGCCCATTATAGGTTTTATTATAATTAGGATATTTAATTTATTTTACTTTTTTCCCATTTAGCCGCGGACCCCCTGGCATTCCTTCGCGGACCCCAGTTGCCTAGCCGTATCTGAAAATAAATGTCGCATTTTTTTCCGCAACAGTGTTAAGGTAGCCTAGGCTACGCTACAAATCGGGATTACCGTGGGACTGTAGCCTATACTAACGTGTTTCGAGAGGACGTTGCAATCGAATTTGGTCCTGATCTCGATCTACATCCGGTAAATACGTAAGGTCTCGATAAAATCCCGTGATTTTGTCCACCTTGAAGGCACGCTGCAATCGACTGTTTATTAAATATGAATCGAAACAAAGGACGCGCCGTACCTGTCTTAAGGCTATCGGACGGTCGAGTAATAAGGCAATTCCTCGTTAGTATAGTGGTGAGTATCCCCGCCTGTCACGCGGGAGACCGGGGTTCGATTCCCCGACGGGGAGGCCTTCTTTTCTATTTTTTTATTCTCTCTTCCCCGTCTCACACAGAAATGAGTTTATTGACAAGAAACTGAATACTATGGATATACTCAACTACAATTCAACCACATAAGTTGATGAAACATTACCAAATCTGTACAAAACAGCATTTCCTTACAATAGAAATAATAGCTAATACCACCTTTGACAGAGCCAGGAATATACTAAATAAGTCGCACAAGATAATTTGACTAGACGAGTCATAATTTCACTATGCAGTCATTGGGTTAACACTGACATTTCCTACTCTTATAAATCTCATGAGACAATTATGAAATGACACATTTTGTTGTCTACAACAGATTTAAGGCATGGCTGCTTTGGAACAACACTGCTGAATCGACACAAGCTGTTTCAAACTTGGGGATACTTGAACAATTGTTGAAATGTTGCAGTGCAACTTTCTGGGAATGTGGTGTAACAATTGTGGCAATGCAATCAGGTGTTACAACATTTTCCATTGTGATGTCACAATGAAACTTCACTACAAGAAGAACAATGTCATAATGCAATGATATTGGCAGTGTGTGTGTAAAGAAAACCACTTTTTCCACAATAAAGGAATGTGAAAAAAATTATGTATAAACCACAATGTATGACTCTATTATTAACGCTTGGGGGTTTTTAAATATTTATATTTACCTCATATTTCAGTATGCCCCAAAGCTGAACACCCAGTCATAAAGCAGGACAGACCACAGGCGCCCAACACACAAACATGGCCTGTACTGTGCGATTAGGCGGGGAACAACCAGCCGATAACACTTCAGGGCGGAGCCTGTTTCTGAGCCGTGGACAAAACATAGCGGCTCCCTTATTCCAAAACACACCAACTATTCATAGTTGAAGTTGAGATCCTGATTTGTTTTTTAAATCACCAACGGTATTGTAGCTATAGCATGGGTTCGAATTGTAATTAAACTAAAATGTGTAAGCGATTGCTTGCTATACATTTGCCGCAGGCAAGCACACACAATCCAATCTTACCGTTCCTTTTCATTTATTATAAAGCGCTTTAATCCATATAACTACACTCATTCTCTAGGACGAGCAAAAGCCACGTTTATTCATGAAAAAAGAGGCTAAAACACATTACAGTTATGCGCGTAAGCATATTACTGACGTTTTTGTTTCCCATATCATTCCGCGTGTTTGATACTAGGAAACGCAATCTGCAATGCTTAACATTAATCCACGTCCTTTCAAAAATATAGCCTATTTATTTTGCCGTATGTAGCCTATGTAAGATGTTACGTTTAGACTATAATTAGGTGTGGTTGAAAAAACATACCTATTGTTATTCCTCAGACTTACCGTTATTATTATTCCGCCAATTTTTCAAAACCAATCTCCTCCTACACCGTTCACACCGACACCATTCATACCTCATATTATACCCTTATACCCCATCGAGGTTGCTATTACTTTTTACCTTTATACCAGATACACATTTTGAGATATTTTACATTTTATCGCCAAAAATGAATAGGGGTCAATGGGCACGTGCAGTAGGCTAGCTCACGGTGAGAATGATTTTTGAATCACTTAACGTTCTGTCAACAACCTTGGGAAAATGCCGACGAGAAATTCCATAGCTAACGACGTAGCCTACTTCCGTCTGCAACTGAAATGATCATACTCACTTTAGCTTTCAAAAATAATAATCATTGCCATTGGACTATAACTACAACAAATGCTGCATCAAGCGCAATGCGCTCTTTCGCCACGAACAATCAGGCTATTAGTCTTATCAATGGTGCTAGCCTAGTCGTCAATGTCCCAATTATAGCTAGTAGCCTATTCATATTTCTCTGAAATTGTAAACAACTTAAACCCTCACAATTCCAATGCAGGATTGCTGCAGAGTCGCCGCTTGTGCATACATCAACCTCTCAAGTTGCACTGCATGATAAAATAGCCCAAACCCATTAACAACCATCTTGCCACAGTCAGACAATAACATGCATAAAATGTAGGCCTACCGTTTCTACACACTACAAAAACGTTTGTTCCGATATCGGCTAGCCTCTAGGCTATTATTAAAAAGTTGAAACTGTTACAAATAAACATTCGGTGCATTTTCCTTTGCGTAGGCTACGCCTACCCAATGTAGCTACTTTCAGTATAACGTTAACATTTTTTTCTACAAATCTCTGATAAACAGATTAAGGAACAAAATATCCTACCTCATAACGATTCTACAACTGGTTTCTGTTGAATGTTGAAGAGATTCTCTTATTCCATTTTGCCACTGCCCAGCAACGTTGATGTTTCCACAGCACTATCGCACTCGCGGCTGTAATAGCCTACTTTGCTGTTATGTAAAAACACACGTAACGTTACTTTTTAAGGTATATAAATACATCTGGCTACGTATTTTATCCGAATTATGCACATAACTGTTCAGTTGTATTATGAATGTACTGTATGTGATCATTCTGACATCGTAGCTATCAGCAAGTGTTTTGATGTGGGTCAGAAATAGTCAAGTAAAGACAAGTATGAGCATCTTTCACAGTTCTGTGGTATCTGCAGATCCATAGACAAGAAAAATAAAGAGAAGCACTGAAATAGCTTGAGTAAACAACAGCGCCTACAGTGGCTGAATTGGAAAACTACAGGGTTGGCGGTTCTTTTATTCACTGATTTTTATTTTTTAAATGATATACTTTTTTCAGTTTATGATTGAGGCGAGGCCCCTTTCAGTTGAGGGGCTCGTTTCAGGTGAAACGAATGAAACATAGCAAATGCCGCCTATGCTTCCCGTCTTATAGATCCAAATCCAAATGCTGTCACGTAACGTTATGTTGTCTAAGTTACAAAATAGGCTACAATTTAATTGTTAACAAAACGTATTTTTAGCGCTGTTAAAATTTTTGCCTATGTTTTAGCTAAATACTCATCTAGCCTACTAATCACTCCATTCAAAATTATTCAACGAATTCTGATTTATGTCTTAATAACGTTAGCACAGACAACTTCCTAACAAAACATGACAAAAGCATAAGCCTGCTAGGCTACTGTGGTTAAGCTACCAGGAAAAACAAACCTTTCACTCTGCATGAAAATGCCAAGGTGACAGGTGCCAGTAGACTACGTTAGCAAAATGCAATCGATTATTATGACATAGCTACAGCAAATAAACTATCCGCTACACATGATTGGGTTATACTCTCAAGTTTACGTGAGTCAGCAACGTTAAACTAAGTTACTATTAGCCAAACGATAGCCTATGTTTAATTATTGCTTTAGATAGCTGCATGCTAGGTAGGCTGAATAGAACGCTGAATTCAGCACAGGACATGTGGTTTGGACTTCATAAAATGGTGAGATCTGTAATCGGAATCAGAGTTTGTTTAATAAAGTGGAGAAATCAGTAGATGAGCATTTGGTTAAAACCTAGGGAAAAATTGTATGAACCCATATTTTTCTACAAACACAACTACGACTGTGTCCTAATAGTTCGAATAGTCCGTATCAGCACACACTATTATTTGAGTATGCCAGTTGAGTATACTTTTTTTTTTTTGAAAAGCTGTTAAATTAGGCTAGCCTTACCTGCGCGGCCAAATTGAGTGTTCTCAATATCCCCAGATGATATAGCCAAAGAGTGTAAAGGAAACTGATATAGCCTAGGCTACTTATGTCCAGGTTGATATGGAGGATATTTTGCATACTGCATGTCACTGCAGTATAGACTAGTCCACAGGACGCAGTAAATTGGGCATTCACAATGCCTCCCCCTACAACACTGTTATGACCCAACAATACTATCCCAGATGATTTGACATTACCTTTTTGTGCTTTTATCACAATACTTAATAATTTTATACACAATTACTTCTTGGTATCACTTCCAGGTTCTTTAGACTACTTACCACAAAATAGGCTACATCACCATATTTTAACACTTTCACCTTCACTAGATTCCTTTATTAATAGTTCATACCATTTCCACCTTTTATTTTCCACCTCACACTATCCCATATTACCATCTTTCTATGCCATTTCCAGCCATTGATATTTGTGAAGCAACCACACCTACAACATTCAGACATGCGCGCATGGCATGGCAGCCAAAAAACACACACACGGCCAAGTGGGCCAACTTTACATGACCAATCAATATATGACCAAGCCACAAATTAATAGAATATGAAAATAAAAACTGTCCTACCTCTCTCTATCTCTCACTCCCAACAAGGCAGTCGACCAGTGTAGCGTACAATTCTTCCCAGCGTATAACATTCCCACTTCCAGGTCCGTTGCTTGACTGTAGGCTACGTCTCGCTAGCTACTAGCACCTCAATAACACGGCCATTTCTGCCTAAACTTAGTTAAAACAATGTCCTGAGCTGCTAGCTGTATCTTAGCTACACAACAGCTGATTAATTTCTATGGCTGTTTGATCCTCATGCGAGCTGTATTTATTTAAAATATTACTTCCTTGCTGGACATTGTATACATTTAAAATGGTTTTTCTTCTTGCAAAGTATTGCACATGCACATCTGTACATGTATGCGTGCACACACACACAAATACTAGTCTTTGCTTGCCACATGCTGTACATCCACTTCCTGTATACTCAACACGTCTTGCAATCCTTAGAAACATCACACAGGAACCTCATTAAATAATGTGTATAAAAATATCTTTATTGTATAGAAAAATCATAAGTAAAAAAAATTTTTTTTTAAAAAGCCATAAATAAAGCATGTCAGCCACAATAATTATAACACATGAACAATAACAATATTTACAATATTTAAAATATAAAATTGGTCATTCATAAAAACAGGGCACCAACCAAAAAAACTGTTGGAGGGTCAGACCACTAGTCCACTAAGGTCCATTACAACAGGATGTACTGGGGTCCAGTGCTCCAGTGGTGAAGAATTGGGGTTTAAACTCCCGTTTGGCCCTGGCTGTTCATTTACAATAATAATAATAATATTAATAATTTAAAGAGCTCAATTATGTAAATAAATATAAATAATTCTCACTTTGCAGAGCAGAGAGTGGACAGCTTCCGCTACTGCTTCACACAGCACGAGACAAAGGTTTTACGTTTGTAAGACAGGCATTTTGTTTTCAGGTGCATTCTTGAGTTCCCTTTTCACCTCATTTGAGTTGTCACGGTTTTAAGACTTTGTTGCGTCGCCGTTTGGCTCAAAGTCCAGGCAGGCGTGCCCCATCCTGTTCCCCTGTTTTGATGAGAGCAAAACAGCGCCACCGTGTACGTTATCGATTATGAAGTGGTTCCAAATGAACATACAAATAAACTTTTTATTTACAGAAGACAAAATCATAAAATGGCTGCATATATGTGATTGATTACGGTTTAAACATTTTAAAGCCAATAAACTGAAATCAAAATTTAAACCGACCAAAGCCAGGCAACATTTTGGATGGCAGGTTGTATTTATAAACCTATCTGACAGAAAGAAGCTAAGATTTTATACTTTCTTTAGGATTAGGGTCACGTATCCCACACTCTTATCTTGTCCGTTTTAGTTTTGGAGGTACATGTTACAGTGTTACTAAGCAACCAGAGGCAGTGCACACACAAATTAATGAATATGGGTTCTCTCACCAGAAGAGAAAACAACAGAAGAAAAGAGGAGGCCAAACTCAATGGGTTCATTCCAATTGCTTATTTTTACTCCTTGCATCCTTTCCTCGCGTCCTTTCCTCGCTCCTTAGCTCCACCCAGCGGAGGACGCGAGGAAAGGATGCAAGGATCAGATACGAGGGTGGAGGAAACGAGGCAACATGCATTAGGCAAATGGAATGTCCTTGCTCAATCGAGCGTCAGCGTCATGCTCACGTGCTTAACTATAATACTTTTTAGCTTATTTTTTCATAAATAAACGGTGCTTTTGTTAGTTATACAGAATGAGCGTCATTATGGATTAGCGCTTTATAATAAATGGAAAGGAACGGTAAAATTGCATTTGTGTAGGGGTGTGCCTGCGACGTGGCAGATGTGGAGAGTGGTGGATAATTTATACACGTCACGTGTTCCGAGAAAAGGCTTCTGCAAAGGCTACACTTGTGTTTCCTCACTGAAGCATCCTCCGGGAGCCTCCTCGTTCCCCACTCCTCGCTATTACCATAGATAAAATAAACAAACAATATCCGACTAACCGAACAAGCAGAGGAAACCAACCCAGCGCCCGGCCCTTATCGGCCACCGAAGGGCTGGTGTGGCTTTGGGATACGTACGCTTTCCCCGTCTGTAGCACATATATTCAGGAATAAATGGGGTGGGTCAAACACAAAAAAATATTTAAATTGAAACTTTTTAACTGAGAATTGAGTGGTTGCTGGGGTGTTTCTCTCTCTAACTGCTGGAATTTTGCTCGTAACTCATCAACTGATGATAAATCATTGGCATTAGTGAGTTTTATATGACGGATATTAGCTAAGCGTAACATTGTGCCTCCGCACCATGAGAGGGCGCTGTTCTAGGTGAAGACAGGTTTGTTTTGACACTGCAGGTCCAGCTCCTCCTCGCTGTCGTCCACTTCTTGGATGATGAGATCGGCGCCGGAGTCCTCGGCCAGGTCGTCATCGTCGTCGTCGGTGAGGAGCCACGCTTTGTCGCGGTCGTCCTCATCGGCGTCGACGGCCAGGAAGAGCCCCGATTCGCTGCTGCCGCCATCCGGGCTGTCCATGACCACGCCCTCACAGCCGCTCCCCTGGATGCACTCGTTACAGAGGCGGTAACGGCGTGTTCCCTCGCTCACCACGCGCCCGCTCTCCTCCGTCACATGACGCTTGCATTTCCTGCACACCAGCTTCCGCGCCTGATGGATCTGTGGGGGGGGGGGGGGGGGGGGGTTAGTGTCTACTGGACATTACGAGTGCAGTCACAGTGGATAGTATCTGCACAGTCACAGTGGATAGTATCTGTGCAGTCACAGTGGATAGTATCTGCACAGTCACAGTGGATAGTATCTGTGCAGTCACAGTGGATAGTATCTGCGCAGTCACAGTGGATAGTATCTGCACAGTCACAGTGGATAGTATCTGTGCAGTCACAGTGGATAGTATCTGCGCAGTCACAGTGGATAGTATCTGCGCAGTCACAGTGGATAGTATCTGTGCAGTCACAGTGGATAGTATCTGCGCAGTCACAGTGGATAGTATCTGTGCAGTCACAGTGGATAGTATCTGTGCAGTCAGAGTGGATAGTATCTGCGCAGTCAGAGTGGATAGTATCTGCGCAGTCACAGTGGACAGTATCTGTGCAGTCACAGTAGATAGTACCTGTGCAGTCACAGTGGATAGTATCCGTGCAGTCATAGTGGACAGTATCAGCACAGTCACAGTGGATAGTATCTGTGCAGTCACAGTGGATAGTATCTGCGCAGTCACAGTGGATAGTATCTGTGCAGTCACAGTGGATAGTATCTGCGCAGTCACAGTGGATAGTATCTGCGCAGTGACAGTGGATAGTATCTGCGCAGTCACAGTGGATAGTATCTGTGCAGTCACAGTGGATAGTATCTGTGCAGTCACAGTGGATAGTATCTGTGCAGTCACAGTGGATAGTATCTGCGCAGTCACAGTGGATAGTATCTGTGCAGTCACAGTGGATAGTATCTGCGCAGTCACAGTGGATAGTATCTGCGCAGTCACAGTGGATAGTATCTGTGCAGTCACAGTGGATAGTATCTGTGCAGTCACAGTGGATAGTATCTGCGCAGTCACAGTGGATACTATCTGTGCAGTCACAGTGGATAGTATCTGTGCAGTCACAGTGGATAGTATCTGTGCAGTCACAGTGGATAGTATCTGTGCAGTCACAGTGGATAGTATCTGCGCAGTCACAGTGGATAGTATCTGTGCAGTCACAGTGGATAGTATCTGCGCAGTCACAGTGGATAGTATCTGCGCAGTCACAGTGGATAGTATCTGCGCAGTCACAGTGGATAGTATCTGCACAGTCACAGTGGATAGTATCTGTGCAGTCACAGTGGATAGTATCTGCACAGTCACAGTGGATAGTATCTGTGCAGTCACAGTGGATAGTATCTGCGCAGTCACAGTGGATAGTATCTGCACAGTCACAGTGGATAGTATCTGTGCAGTCACAGTGGATAGTATCTGCGCAGTCACAGTGGATAGTATCTGCGCAGTCACAGTGGATAGTATCTGTGCAGTCACAGTGGATAGTATCTGCGCAGTCACAGTGGATAGTATCTGTGCAGTCACAGTGGATAGTATCTGTGCAGTCAGAGTGGATAGTATCTGCGCAGTCAGAGTGGATAGTATCTGCGCAGTCACAGTGGACAGTATCTGTGCAGTCACAGTAGATAGTACCTGTGCAGTCACAGTGGATAGTATCCGTGCAGTCATAGTGGACAGTATCAGCACAGTCACAGTGGATAGTATCTGTGCAGTCACAGTGGATAGTATCTGCGCAGTCACAGTGGATAGTATCTGTGCAGTCACAGTGGATAGTATCTGCGCAGTCACAGTGGATAGTATCTGTGCAGTGACAGTGGATAGTATCTGCGCAGTCACAGTGGATAGTATCTGTGCAGTCACAGTGGATAGTATCTGTGCAGTCACAGTGGATAGTATCTGTGCAGTCACAGTGGATAGTATCTGCGCAGTCACAGTGGATAGTATCTGTGCAGTCACAGTGGATAGTATCTGCGCAGTCACAGTGGATAGTATCTGCGCAGTCACAGTGGATAGTATCTGTGCAGTCACAGTGGATAGTATCTGTGCAGTCACAGTGGATAGTATCTGCGCAGTCACAGTGGATAGTATCTGTGCAGTCACAGTGGATAGTATCTGTGCAGTCACAGTGGATAGTATCTGTGCAGTCACAGTGGATAGTATCTGTGCAGTCACAGTGGATAGTATCTGCGCAGTCACAGTGGATAGTATCTGTGCAGTCACAGTGGATAGTATCTGCGCAGTCACAGTGGATAGTATCTGCGCAGTCACAGTGGATAGTATCTGCGCAGTCACAGTGGATAGTATCTGCGCAGTCACAGTGGATAGTATCTGTGCAGTCACAGTGGATAGTATCTGCGCAGTCACAGTGGATAGTATCTGTGCAGTCACAGTGGATAGTATCTGTGCAGTCACAGTGGATAGTATCTGCGCAGTCACAGTGGATAGTATCTGCGCAGTCACAGTGGATAGTATCTGTGCAGTCACAGTGGATAGTATCTGTGCAGTCACAGTGGATAGTATCTGCGCAGTCAGAGTGGATAGTATCTGCGCAGTCACAGTGGACAGTATCTGTGCAGTCACAGTAGATAGTACCTGTGCAGTCACAGTGGATAGTATCCGTGCAGTCATAGTGGACAGTATCAGCACAGTCACAGTGGATAGTATCTGTGCAGTCACAGTGGATAGTATCTGCGCAGTCACAGTGGATAGTATCTGTGCAGTCACAGTGGATAGTATCTGCGCAGTCACAGTGGATAGTATCTGTGCAGTCACAGAGGATAGTATCTGTGCAGTCACAGTGGATAGTATCTGTGCAGTCACAGTGGATAGTACATGTACAGTCACAGTGGATAGTATCTGCGCAGTCACAGTGGATAGTATATGTGCAGTCACAGTGGATAGTACATGTACAGTCACAGTGGATAGTATCTGCGCAGTCACAGTGGATAGTACATGTGCAGTCACAGTGGATATTATATGTGCAGTCACAGTGGATATTATATGTGCAGTCACAGTGGATAGTACATGTACAGTCACAGTGGATAGTATCTGCGCAGTCACAGTGGATAGTACATGTGCAGTCACAGTGGATAGTATATGTGCAGTCACAGTGGATAGTACATGTACAGTCACAGTGGATAGTATCTGTGCAGTCACAGTGGATAGTATCTGTGCAGTCACAGTGGATAGTATATGTGCAGTCACAGTGGATAGTGGACAGTGGATTGTGACAACTTGTTGTGAAATGCACTATATAAATAAATATTGATTGATAGTATCTGTGCAGTCACAGTGGATAGTACATGTGCAGTCACAGTGGATAGTATCTGCGCAGTCACAGTGGATAGTATCTGCGCAGTCACAGTGGATAGTATCTGCGCAGTCACAGTGGATAGTACATGTGCAGTCACAGTGGATAGTATATGTGCAGTCACAGTGGATAGTACATGTACAGTCACAGTGGATAGTATCTGTGCAGTCACAGTGGATAGTATCTGTGCAGTCACAGTGGATAGTATATGTGCAGTCACAGTGGATAGTGGACAGTGGATTGTGACAACTTGTTGTGAAATGCACTATATAAATAAATATTGATTGATAGTATCTGTGCAGTCACAGTGGATAGTACATGTGCAGTCACAGTGGATAGTATCTGCGCAGTCACAGTGGATAGTATCTGCGCAGTCACAGTGGATAGTATATGTGCAGTCACAGTGGATAGTATCTGTGCAGTCACAGTGGATAGTACATGTGCAGTCACAGTGGATAGTATCTGCGCAGTCACAGTGGATAGTATCTGCGCAGTCACAGTGGATAGTATATGTGCAGTCACAGTGGATAGTATCTGTGCAGTCACAGTGGATAGTATCTGCGCAGTCACAGTGGATAGTATATGTGCAGTCACAGTGGATAGTATATGTGCAGTCACAGTGGATAGTATCTGCGCAGTCACAGTGGATAGTATCTGCGCAGTCACAGTGGATAGTATCTGTGCAGTCACAGTGGATAGTATCTGCGCAGTCACAGTGGATAGTATCTGTGCAGTCACAGTGGATAGTATCTGTGCAGTCAGAGTGGATAGTATCTGCGCAGTCAGAGTGGATAGTATCTGCGCAGTCACAGTGGACAGTATCTGTGCAGTCACAGTAGATAGTACCTGTGCAGTCACAGTGGATAGTATCCGTGCAGTCATAGTGGACAGTATCAGCACAGTCACAGTGGATAGTATCTGTGCAGTCACAGTGGATAGTATCTGCGCAGTCACAGTGGATAGTATCTGTGCAGTCACAGTGGATAGTATCTGCGCAGTCACAGTGGATAGTATCTGTGCAGTGACAGTGGATAGTATCTGCGCAGTCACAGTGGATAGTATCTGTGCAGTCACAGTGGATAGTATCTGTGCAGTCACAGTGGATAGTATCTGTGCAGTCACAGTGGATAGTATCTGCGCAGTCACAGTGGATAGTATCTGTGCAGTCACAGTGGATAGTATCTGCGCAGTCACAGTGGATAGTATCTGCGCAGTCACAGTGGATAGTATCTGTGCAGTCACAGTGGATAGTATCTGTGCAGTCACAGTGGATAGTATCTGCGCAGTCACAGTGGATAGTATCTGTGCAGTCACAGTGGATAGTATCTGCGCAGTCACAGTGGATAGTATCTGTGCAGTCACAGTGGATAGTATCTGTGCAGTCACAGTGGATAGTATCTGTGCAGTCACAGTGGATAGTATCTGCGCAGTCACAGTGGATAGTATCTGCGCAGTCACAGTGGATAGTATCTGCGCAGTCACAGTGGATAGTATCTGCGCAGTCACAGTGGATAGTATCTGCACAGTCACAGTGGATAGTATCTGCGCAGTCACAGTGGATAGTATCTGTGCAGTCACAGTGGATAGTATCTGCGCAGTCACAGTGGATAGTATCTGCACAGTCACAGTGGATAGTATCTGTGCAGTCACAGTGGATAGTATCTGTGCAGTCACAGTGGATAGTATCTGTGCAGTCACAGTGGATAGTATCTGCGCAGTCACAGTGGATAGTATCTGTGCAGTCACAGTGGATAGTATCTGTGCAGTCAGAGTGGATAGTATCTGCGCAGTCAGAGTGGATAGTATCTGCGCAGTCACAGTGGACAGTATCTGTGCAGTCACAGTAGATAGTACCTGTGCAGTCACAGTGGATAGTATCCATGCAGTCATAGTGGACAGTATCAGCACAGTCACAGTGGATAGTATCTGTGCAGTCACAGTGGATAGTATCTGCGCAGTCACAGTGGATAGTATCTGTGCAGTCACAGTGGATAGTATCTGCGCAGTCACAGTGGATAGTATCTGTGCAGTCACAGTGGATAGTATCTGTGCAGTCACAGTGGATAGTATCTGTGCAGTCACAGTGGATAGTACATGTACAGTCACAGTGGATAGTATCTGCGCAGTCACAGTGGATAGTATATGTGCAGTCACAGTGGATAGTACATGTACAGTCACAGTGGATAGTATCTGCGCAGTCACAGTGGATAGTACATGTGCAGTCACAGTGGATATTATATGTGCAGTCACAGTGGATATTATATGTGCAGTCACAGTGGATAGTACATGTACAGTCACAGTGGATAGTATCTGCGCAGTCACAGTGGATAGTACATGTGCAGTCACAGTGGATAGTATATGTGCAGTCACAGTGGATAGTACATGTACAGTCACAGTGGATAGTATCTGTGCAGTCACAGTGGATAGTATCTGTGCAGTCACAGTGGATAGTATATGTGCAGTCACAGTGGATAGTGGACAGTGGATTGTGACAACTTGTTGTGAAATGCACTATATAAATAAATATTGATTGATAGTATCTGTGCAGTCACAGTGGATAGTACATGTGCAGTCACAGTGGATAGTATCTGCGCAGTCACAGTGGATAGTATCTGCGCAGTCACAGTGGATAGTATCTGCGCAGTCACAGTGGATAGTACATGTGCAGTCACAGTGGATAGTATATGTGCAGTCACAGTGGATAGTACATGTACAGTCACAGTGGATAGTATCTGTGCAGTCACAGTGGATAGTATCTGTGCAGTCACAGTGGATAGTATATGTGCAGTCACAGTGGATAGTGGACAGTGGATTGTGACAACTTGTTGTGAAATGCACTATATAAATAAATATTGATTGATAGTATCTGTGCAGTCACAGTGGATAGTACATGTGCAGTCACAGTGGATAGTATCTGCGCAGTCACAGTGGATAGTATCTGCGCAGTCACAGTGGATAGTATATGTGCAGTCACAGTGGATAGTATCTGTGCAGTCACAGTGGATAGTACATGTGCAGTCACAGTGGATAGTATCTGCGCAGTCACAGTGGATAGTATCTGCGCAGTCACAGTGGATAGTATATGTGCAGTCACAGTGGATAGTATCTGTGCAGTCACAGTGGATAGTATCTGCGCAGTCACAGTGGATAGTATATGTGCAGTCACAGTGGATAGTATATGTGCAGTCACAGTGGATAGTATCTGTGCAGTCACAGTGCACACGCGACTCACCGTTTCGAAGTGGCTGCGCAGATGCTCGAGCCGGGTGAAGCGCTTGCTGCAGGCCTCGCAGGGGTACGGACGCTCGCCCGTGTGGCAGCGCAGGTGCCTCTTCAGATCAGCCTTCCGCTTCACCGTGTGTGTGCAGAACGGACACTTAAATCGCATGGAGGGGCTGGTGTCTGGGCGGGGCATACAGCAGGAAGGGGCGGGGCACACAGCAGGAAGGGGCGGGGCACACAAGAAAGAGAGCAGAAGAGAGGTGGGAAGATGTTAGGAAGACACAGTCAAAATCTATAGTTAAACACTAACAGGACAAATATATAACAGCTTTATTCCAGTGCATAAAGATGTCACCTCTGTTCCACATAAAGACATGTATAAATCACCTGCACCAAACCACAACCCCCTCCTCAGCTCTCTCTCTCACCTTTCCACTTTCCCATAACCAGGGACAAGAGTATTTCATATACATTTGCATGTATGCTTATTATGTAATATGAGTTTTCCCCCCCAATTTCTGTACAGTTTATACCGCTATTCCACCTGCTGAAAAGCAACCTACACCAGCACCATTTGTTTGTAGTTTATAGATACATTTTTAGGTGTTTTTTGTACGACACGTTTCACTGTGTTTTCCCCTCTCTAGCTCCCTCACCTTTGTTGAAGAAGCCCACCACCCCTACGATGGTGGGCAGTGTGGCGTACAGCTCGTCCGCTTTCTGCGCTTTGAGCGTGGGCTCCCCCTGCAGGTCCAGAGAGTACACTACGTCCGCATCAACCTCAGGCTCGGCCGCCCAGGCTTTCCTCTTCCCCGAGCCCTTCCCCCGCCCCTCCGTGCCGACGGGGGCCGGCTGGTACCCCTCCTCCGCCACCGGGGGGCGCTGCTGCGACTTGCGCCCGCCCCGTGTGGAAGGAGCGCTGCGTTTCGGTGAGGGCTGCTTGGGTTCCTGGTAGTACTCCATGTCGGGGCTGTAGGCCGGCCAGGGAGAGGGCAGGGGGCTGCCGGCGTCCTGGTTTTGGGAGACGGGGAGGAGCACCCCCTGCTGGTCCTCGTCTGCACGTGCGCCGCGCCCGCACCCTACGCTGTCGCTATCAGGCACTGTGAGATGGCGGTCAGGGTCATCATCCTCTTTAGCGCTGATGTCCAGGGAAGACTTTATGAAGCCCTTACAGAAGCTGATAACAGGAACAACAATAAGAAGAAGAGGAAGAGGAGGAAGAAGAAGAACAACAACAACAACACAAATTATTATATTATTATTAAAACTAATTATTTCTATCATCTTTCCAGAGGCCTGTATCACAAAGCAGGATTATTGAGTTACCTGGATAACTGCAGTGAGTAAAACCTGGAACCCTCTCAAATCTGGAACATGGACTGAAGTAAAAAGAGCTGGTCCGGGTTTTACAGCTAACTCAGTAATCCTGCTGTGTGATACAGGCCCCGGGCTCTCAGTGCAGTTATCCAGCTAACTCAGTAATCCTGCTGTGTGATACAGGCCCTGGGCTCTGAGTGCAGTTATCCAACTAACTCAGTAATCCTGCTGTGTGATACAGGCCCCGGGCTCTCAGTGCAGTTATCCAGCTAACTCAGTAATCCTGCTGTGTGATACAGGCCCTGGGCTCTCAGTGCAGTTATCCAGCTAACTCAGTAATCCTGCTGTGTGATACAGGCCCCGGGCTCTCAGTGCAGTTATCCAGCTAACTCAGTAATCCTGCAGTGTGATACAGATCCCAGGCTCTCAGTGCAGTTATCCAGCTAACACAGTAATCCTGCTGTGTGATATAGGCCCCCGGGCTCTGAGTGCAGTTATCCAGCTAACTCAGTAATCCTGCTGTGTGATAAGGCTGCTCTCCAGTACAGCTGTTTTTCTATTCACCTTAAATTCCACAGCAAATTCAGTCCCAAGAAGTCAGGTGAGCCGTCTAATCCAAATCAAAACTACAAAACCCAGAAGACCCTGTGGGACCCCTACTTTATGCTATACAACAGGGATCCCCCAAATGTGGCCTTATGAGTCATTAAAGACATTTAATAGACACTCTTATCCAGAGCTTTTGCATTTTTACACTATCCATTCATACAGCTGGATATACACTGAAGCAATTCAGGATAAGTACCTAGCTCAAGGGTACAACAGCAGTGTCCCACTTGGGAATCGAACCTGCAACCTTTCAGTTACAAGCCAAGTTTCTTAACCATAATATACCATAATATACCCATTATTCCTGCTGTAACTATGGTAACCATTATAACCATTATTCCTGCTGTAACGACGGTAACGAGACCAAGGCCAAGCAAGCCGGCTCACCTGATGACATCGTTCATCTGCAGGTAGCTGGCGGCCGACATCACCTCGATGACGTTGTCGCTGGTGAGGCCCAGCTGTCCAGAGTAGACGAAGTCCAGGATGACGGCGAAGACGTCGGGGCTGAAGACGTCGAAGGAGGCGCTGACGGGCTCCGCGCAGTCGCGCGCGCTCTGCCGCAGAAGCATGCGGAAGTAGCCGCTGCTGCCGAATAGCACGTTGCGGTGCGCCCTGAAAAGGCGTCCCTCCACCAGCACGCTGCAGTCGCAGAAGAGTTCCTGCTGCCGCTGCTCGTCCAGCTGCCTCAGGAGGCGTCTCTGGTGGCTGGCGGACATCTCCGCCTCGCTCAGCCTCGAGGCCTGTCTACGGAAACCATGGCAACAAGCGCAGCATGCACGGCGCGTTAGAGCGCACGCCGTACGTACACTACACACGCTGCATTATTAGTGTGACGGTAATTTGTTAATTGTGTTTATGTGCTGTTATTTCAGGAATACATCCCTTTCCAGCATAATTGTGCTATTTAATAAAAAGACAAATCATTTATGCTGTTCTGTGGTGATTCAGAACGCAACCGCAGGATTTTTTTATTTATTTGCATTTGTTCCACCGATCCTCTACGCAGGACAACTTTAACCTCTATGAGAAAAGATGTCTGCAGAAACAGTGAAGGAACACAAGAATAACTCTGATAATGTCAGATACAACTGAGGTTGTGAATTCTATCAGCATTTCTCAGGAGATTTATAAATATCACCATCGCAGCTGTATGAGTATGAACCCAAAGGTGTGTAAAGCTCTGCTTTATCCTGGGGGCACTCATGCATCCAGTGGGGAATGGTGAACTGTGCCCAGCGTGGCCAGGAGTCCTGTGTTTGCACAGCATCGCTCAATAGCAGCTCCTCTGGTGAATCAGGGGCACTGCAGCCTGCCTGCTCTGCTGTCATTGGCTGGGGAGCTCTGCTGATGTCACTCTGCAGGAAGGGCCTGTTCAGGGCCCGTGGCTGGGGGAAAACCCCGCGCACAAGGGGGCGCCACTGAGTCACTGGCATACCTGATGGCGTCACAGAGCACGTGAGCCGCTGAGCTAACAGCGACGCTAGGTCTCCCTGCCTCGGGGGAACCTGCACTGTAAATAAATGATTTACCATTTCCGTCTTTTGCTTGGACTGAAAATGGATCTGCTAAAAGCACCATTCGGGATGTTGAAAGCACTAATATTAGCATATTTCTCCCTCTCAGACCAGCTTTTCCATGTGTGGGGGATCTTTGGTTGTTTAGTGGGGGGGGGGGGGGGGGGGGGCATATACAGAAACAGGAAGGGAGTCTGTGAGTAATAATTGATTAATACCATATGCTGTTTTTGGCCACAAGGACTTGGAGTGGCTAAAAGAAAAACCTTTTGCTCTACTTTGTTTTGACACAAGATCTATTTTACCTACATGTGATAATATCACAGCACCTCAATTCTCGCGATATTTCTTTTCGGTTAATGAGATTAGATTGATATGTGCGCGTAGGCAACGGAGCGCTGCCAAAATGTCCCGTTTTGAGCTCACCTCAACACCCCTATCTTTTGTCTCAGCTACGTGCTCGAGAACCTTTTGTTTAGTGCAACACAAGGAGGGTATTCCTCTGGGACTCTGCCCACCGCGCTCTCCGCACTGTGAGTGGTGGAAGATGCTGTCAATCAACGAAGCTACACCCGACTCTCCGCATCGGGCAACAAGGGACTCCAACGGCAAGCGCTCGAGGCTCCATCCGCGCTGTGCTGAAAAACCAACTGGGCGACGACAGCGACCCAAGACAACGGGTCTGAACAGCCTACAGCACACAATCTATTATCTAAAGACGAGAATTAGAACTACCCCATCCTTAAACAGCAAACGAAGCGTGCATTATATAAAAAAATAACAATTATTAAATACCAATTGCGTTCATACGTAATTATTGGACGTGCTATTATTTACAAATCGTCATGTGATTTGCCAAAAGGGACTATTATTCTGCTATTGTCCGGTTTACAGAAAATAATTCCCAATTTAAATCAAGTTAACCAACGTGACACCACAGAAGCACCCGGAGTATCGACGCCCGTTTGGTGCCAAAGGAAGGAATGCCCATCACCGAAAACAAAACTAACGCTCTCACGCACATAGATATGCATTAACGGCTGCATTTAGGCAATACACTGTGGAAAGGTGTAGCTACATTGTGAAAAATATAAAGCGGGCATTAATTTCGGTCCTCGCGCAGCGGAACCCCAATGTGTCGGGAGAGACGCCCACTTGTGTACCAACAATAGAGAGATATATTACTACAGCACGACCTATAGGGAGGGACACAAACGTACGTTTCTTTCTTTTTATTCAAAAGGATCGCGAAATATCTGCCCCGTCCAACGAGCTCGTGGGCTAAGATCTCGCGCACACCCGGTTTTATTTGCCGTCTGACGACTAACCACCCTCTCCCCCTCCGTCCGTTCGGGAGCACCACGGTCGGCGGGAGAGGGGATTCGTGTGTTGCGGAGAGAGGCACTTACTTCGCAGGCGTTCGTTATTCGCAGGACCCGCTGACGCCCTAACGTTACACCCAACCTCCGCGCCTCCCCCTGGCACTGCCCATAACAGCCTACCTATCGATACTTACTGTTGACCTGGTTCTCCGGGTGTCCGCGTGGATCCCTTAGTCCTAATTTCAGTGACCATTTCCATTTTTTGTGGGAAAAAATGTATTTGGTCCAACGTTAGCTGGCTACCTCTCTCGTGCTCTCTCGCGCAGGGTACACATTCGCTTAGTTCCTGCTCAGCCCTAAAGACCGAAACCCGGTTATTGGACAAAAGAAGCTGTGCTGACGTGGGTGTTTAGTTGAGCGCCCGAGGGCCGGGGAACCGCTTAAAGCCCCAGTGTCCCTTTTTAAGCCAAGCGAACCTGTCTGGAGCGACCCGCCCGAACGCCCGCGAAGGAACACCAACGCCCAAAAGTGCGGTAGCCTATTCGATTTGTCTCATTTTGTACCAGATGTCAGGGTGTGCTATCCAAATTGCGATTTGAAACGATTTTACAAAGCTGTGCACGCGCCTGCTGTAAAAACGTCAGCGTGCTGCAATATATCACGGAGACTTATGAACCTCCGTGACTCGCCATGCATGCTACTGGCGCAGTGTGTGCGTGTGCGTGTGCGCGTAAATACAGTGGTTTAAAAAAAACACAGGTTGTGTTTTTTATTGGGATGACAGGTATGCCATCTGCCAAGTTACAGCTTGGCGGGGCATGCCCCATAGCTATCTATACAGCACAGATAATTTGGCACTTTTCAGGGTTTCCTTCAGAAATAAGAACAATGACCATAGACTTTCAGCCCTTAAGAACATTAACTTCTGCATCTTCTAACCTCATATAACGTCACACATCCACACAATAAAACCCCACTTCTTCTTCTCCTCTTCTTCCTGTGGATTTCATCATCACAAATGCTCCAGACCCACACAAAAATATTCTCCCCATTGGTTCTCCCCACTTTGCTTTGAGATTTAGCTACATGTGCAAATAACAACATCTGATCAAAGCCAATTGCAGGATATTCAGGCAAAATGATCACTTTGGACAAAAATTATGTGCATATGTGATATCACTTCCACCCACACTATCATGAATATACAGTATATGTATGGGGCACACCAAGCCATACCTGCTATCCCAATAAAACAATTATATATTTGTCTGTGTGGTAAGAAATTAATATTTGACCACAGATAAGTAATTATATATATATATATATATATATATATACTGTATATATATATATATATATATATATATATATATATATATACAGTTGAAGTCGGAAGTTTACATACACTTAGGTTGAAGTCATTAAAACTCATTTTTAACAACTCCACAGATTTTATGTTAGCAGACTATAATGTTGGCAAGTCAGTTAAGACATCTACTTTGTGCATGACGCAAGTAATTTTTCCAACAATTGTTTACAGACAGATTATTTCACTTTTAATTCACTATATCACAATTCCAGTGGGTCAGAAGTTTACATACACTAAGTTGACTGTGCCTTTACATTTTTAATATTTGGTGGCATATCCTTTGCATGTCATGACTTCCTGATGTCTGTGACCCAACAACATCAAAAGACTCTTGATATCTTATTTTCTGGTACTCTTACAAGCGATACTATAACGTCTCTGCATTTGAATGGATCTCTATGGGAATTGGGGGGTGGGACTAGATTTAGCTGTAAACTACACTAGAACAGTATGGAATACATGGTTGGTAAAATGGCTGTAAGTCATCAAGGGTCTGATGTATCAAACAAGCCATAAATCATCACTCTGCTGCCAGAAATACAGTAGATATGGATGGATAACTTGAAGGGTTTCTTCTCCCGACTTATTTTTCCATAGAGTTCAATAGGAAAAATTGTCAGGAGAAACAACCCTTCAAGTGATCCATCCATATCTACTGCATATCTGGCAGCAGAGTGATGGTTTGAGGCTTGTTTGATACCTCAGACCCTTGATGACTTATAGC
Organism: Synaphobranchus kaupii; assembly: GCA_029718625.1. Lineage (NCBI taxonomy): Eukaryota > Metazoa > Chordata > Actinopteri > Anguilliformes > Synaphobranchidae > Synaphobranchus > Synaphobranchus kaupii. The sequence goes on from CM056381.1 coordinate 50,569,232, forward strand.
CATTTTACCAATCATGTATTCCATACTGTTCCAGCATAATTTACAGCTAAATCTAGTCCCACCCCCCTTGATGTTATTGGGTCACAGACATCAGGAAGTCATGGCATGCAAAGGATATGCCACCAAATATTAAAACTTTGAAGGCACAGTCAACTTAGTGTATGTAAACTTCTGACCCACTGGAATTGTGATATAGTGAATTAAAAGTGAAATAATCTGTCTGTAAACAATTGTTGGAAAAAGTACTTGTGTCATGCACAAAGCAGATGTCCTAACTGACTTGCCAACACTATAGTTTGCTAACATGAAATCTGTGGAGTTGTTAAAAATTTGTTTTAAAAGCTTCAACCTAAGTGTATGTAAACTTCCGACTTCAACTGTATATACTGCACAGTTAACATTAATATGGGTGGAAGTATTTTTATTTTGCTGTAAAAAATGAATGGAGCCCAATGGAGAAACTGGCTTCTTTGAGCGCAAATCATAAATATCAGCCTGAAGCCTCTGTCAGTGAAGGCGAAGCCAAGATGGCCAACAACGTATTGTCTCGTGACAAATACACTGCTCAAAAACATTAAGGGAACACTTAAGGGACACATCAGATCTTGATGAACAAATTATTCAAGTTGAAAATCTTTGCTGATGTACATTGTATAATTTGTTGAGAACAAAATGATGTAACAACAGTCAATGGAAACCAAACAAAATCATCAACCCATTGAGGGCTGGATTCAAAATCACACCGAAAATCAAAGTAAAACATTTAAATCACAGGTTGATCCAACTTGTGTGAATTTTATCACGGCAACTCATAATGTGACTCAGTAGGGTGTATGGCCCCCGCGTGCCTGTACGCACTCCCGACAATGTCTGGGCATGCTCCTGATGAGTCGGCGGATGGTGTCCTGGGGGATCTCCTCCCAGACCTGGATCAGGGCATCAGTGAGCTCCTGGTCAGTCTGTGGCGGTACTTGGCGGCGTCGGATGCACCGATACATAACGTCCCATAGGTGCTCAATTGGATTTAGGTCAGGGGAACGAGAGGGCCAGTCAATGCCTTCCTCATCCAGGAACTGCCTACACACTCTGGCCACATGAGGCCGGGCATTGTCCTGCACCAGGAGGAACCCAGGGCCCACTGCACCAGCGTAAGGTCTGACAATCGCTCTGAGGATTTCATCCCGGTACCTAACAGCAGTCAGGGTACCGTTGGCTATGACATGGAGGTCTGTGCGACCCTCCAAGGATATGCCTCCCCAGACCATCACTGACCCACCGCCAAATCGGTCGTGCTGGATGATGTTACAGGCATCATAACGTTCACCACGGCGTCTCCAGACTTTCACGCCTGTCACATGTGCTCAGTGTGAACCTGCTCTCATCTGTGAAGAGAACGGGGCGCCAATGGCGGACCTGCCAATTCTGGTGTTCTCTCGCTAATGCCAATCGAGCTGCACGGTGCTGGGCTGTGAGCACAGGTCCCACTAGAGGACGTCAGGCCCTCATGCCACCCTCATGGAGTCTGTTTCTGACAGTTTGGTCAGAAACATGCACACCAGTAGCCTGCTGGAGGTCATTTTGTAGGGCTCTGGCAGTGCTCCTCCTGTTCCTTCTCGCACAAAGGAGCAGATACCGGTCCTGCTGCTGGGTTGATTTCCTTCTATGGCCCTGTCCAGCTCTCCTCGTGTAACGGCCGGTCTCCTGGTATCTCCTCCATGCTCTTGAGACTGTGCTGGGAGACACAGCAAACCTTCTTGCAACCTCACGTATGGATGTGCCATCCTGGAGGAGATGGACTACCTGTGCAACCTGATTGGGCTGCAGGTACCACCTCATGCTACCAGTAGTGACAAAGACACTAGCAGAACACAAAACTAGAGAAGAATCAGTCAGGAAGGATAAGGAGAGAGAAATTGTCTGCGGCCACCACATGCAAAACCATTACCTTTTTGGGGGTTGTCTTGCTGTTGCCTCTCCTGTCCACCTGGTGTCACTTTCATTTGCACCAAAGCAGGTGAAATTGATTCACAGTCACCTGTGCTTCCTAAATGGACAGATTGATCCCTGAAGTTTAACTGACTTGGTGTTACACTGTGACGATTAAGTGTTCCCTTCATTGTTTTGAGCAGTATATAACCTGTAAGCAGCATCCACAGTCTCGCTGCGAACCGCCACAAACCGCCTTCAAATCTGGCCGCACGACCTTTGTCACATGCATCTCCCCATTATTCCTGCTTCTCTATACTGCGCTGTCCAATAACGCCCTAAAAATATAACTCTAGAACAAATGTTGGACTATTCCATTCCTGGAGGGCTTGAGTTGGAGCAGATTTTTGTTTCCACCAATCACCCCTAGCTGAGTTATATCTCTATGCACCAGTGCTGGTTCACTCGTAGATTAAGCCACTGTCAAATTTACATAGTTGAAACAACTAAAATAATATTCATACACTTGTAGATTAAGTCATTGTAAATTGATACGTATGACAGAGCTACTGGAATAATGGCTGTGTGGAGAAGCAGACGGTTGGTGAATAGGGAGATAGGTGTGTATACTGTGGTCAGGCCTGCAAGAGAGAAACGTAACCAAGCGTGTGAAAAAGAGCACATATTTAATTTTACATGTGCACACACTATCACACATTCCCACAATCACACACGCCCTCACAAGTACATAGTATCACAAACACACACACACACACTCTCTCACAAGTACATACATTCACAAGCACATACACATTCACAAACACATATTCACACAAACAGACGCACACTCGCACAATCGCATTCATGAACACGCACACACTCTAACAAACACACATGCACTTTACAAATACACATACCTTCACACACACACACACACACACACACACACACACACACACACAGTCATCAGACTTAAACGACAGGCCTCAGAATATAGCCAATGCAGAGATACCTAAAGGGACATGTATTCATCAGTTACACTGAACACAGTGTTACACAGACCAGAGGCACAAAAACACACTCCTCGTCTCCCAAAGATCACGACACACTGAGCCACGGAGTCCTCTGTACAGTTGTTCAGAAACACACCGGACCAGACCTTCTGCAGTGTGTGCAGCATATTGTCACCGTGGACTTTCCAAATGGCAAAAAATACTAAAAAGCCTGCACACTGCAGGACTGTACGCTCCTCCTCCTGCATCAACCAATCACCTTACGGCAGAAACCCCGCCCAAAACGACAACCAGAGCTGGCTTGCAACGAACCGGGAGCCAGCTTGTCGGGTGACTACGCTCCAGTGTACAACCCCTAATTACGACCAATAGGCCTCTCTGATTATAAACCAGTCCCGATGCTAATCCGTAGGCTTGGAATGCACTCGGAGTATATGCTTCATTATAGAATAAGTAGAGCCCCCTTCGGCTGCTACCCTGTGCTCCTTAAACCAACAACTTCAGTTGAACTAAGAACCGGCAGTAAGTTTAACTCAAACACCCCCATCTTCTTAACAAAACGACCCTTAAAAGCTGTCTGTCACATATACAGTGCGATGCTTCAAACAGGCCCCAAGGTGATTTTTTTGTGAAATCAGTTTCGCCCACAACTTGTCCTTTAAAAGCAGTACATACATGCATAGATAAGGCAGGGAGGGGCAGCAGCAACCAAGCTTGTGAACTAACAAGCATGTTGGCACCCCGAGGCCGACCTTTGGCTTCAGGATGAAGCCCATCCTGTCCGTCAGCTCAAGGCCATTCTACATGTGAATTAATATTTGGTATGTGAACCAGCAAGCATGTTAGCATTTCCCCCGAGGCCAAGGTTAACCAATGAGCCGGAATTATTAAAGTTATTAATATGATCATTTGTTATTGCATTCCATGTGAAACACATTGGTACTTTTAACTGCATAAATAACCACAAAATAAACAATTTTGAGTCATTTTCAAATTAAATCAAATTGGAGCTCCAAGAACAGTAATTAAAGGGATATATGCAGTTTTTGTCAAATCCATTTAATAGGCTGTCGAACCTTGTCTCCAGTCTGAAATCACGTCAGGTGTCACATTAATTCCCCAAAAGAAGCTGCAAGCATTGTAAATGCCTTTAAGACATCCTAAGAGAATTATGATACATATAAAAAAAGATATTTGGGAACTTGTATGTTGTTTTTATATTGACCTGTGACAACACCTTAACACAAATGGAGCAGTAAATGATAACATTAATATGACGGTTAAACAAGCAAATACACTTCCAGGAAGCCCTGTACATTATGCCTCCTGAGGTTGTCCATGTGTATGTTGTATTCTTCAAAAAATAATGTTTAATCTTATTTTGTGGTTGGAACTACTTCATATGGCTATGTAAAATGTAAATTTTAGTGTAGTATACGATATAAACACTGTGACACTGGGTCCCATGTGAGTAGCCTACCAGCACAAAACATAAAAACAGATTTTCACATTTTAAATTGATTAATATACTTGTCTCTGGAAACATACCATCACCGTTGAAAGATCCTGCCCAAGGCAGGCACATCCATTCTGCTGCATCTGGAGACTCTTGCGATGGCGATGTCTGTAGAGAGTGAAGTCTCGTTCGTGGACTAAATACCAGGCAGTCTACCTCCAGTGTTTTCAATGGGCGCTGTGGGAAAGGTGCAAACCTGTGCACTTCACACTGCTGCCAGCAGGGGGTGACAGATATACGAAAAGTTCTAAAACTGATCGCTTGAAACGAGAACTGTAATTTCTTCTTGGTAAGTTGTTGATTCCAGATTCTTAGAAGGGGCATGGATTTCCATTGCATGATCCAGGTAATCCAGGTCATACTGGTGTGGGGGAGGTTGCCAGCGCATCACCCACGTACCCTGATTCCATTCCAGGGGTCCCTACTACTGATTTCTTCTTGAGCGACTGGAGCAGAATCAGAGCTCGGAAGACGGCCAGATATGTCAACAACAGCATGACATGTAACAGGGTGTATCATAGATATAGAGTGATAGATCGGTGCAGCCTGTCATAGTAATCATAGATAAAGAGTGATAGATCGGTTGCCCATATGTAATTATAAAAATTGATGTGTGAAGGCAAATCATGCTCTTGAGTTTTCGTAGACAGGGAGGATCCAGAAACAAATTGCAATATCTATAACAGAAGAAGAACATGGTGAGTAGTAGGGGTGTGCAGCGATGCCACTATCTGTATCTGTATCTGTATGACTATCAACATTATCTGTATCGCTATCTCTATCTCTATCTGTATCTGTATTCGGATAGAAACCGGAAATGGGCGATGATTCTACCGGAAGTTGCATTACATATAGGAAATGTGATCTCTTTTTTTGGAAATGTGATCTTTTGTACTCTAATTGTTATTGCAATTTATGAGTATTCACCCCCCCCCCCCCCCCCCCCCCCCAACTGTCTTTTTTATAAGATTGGATAACATTAGGGTAAGTAATCCTTTTCGGAGAGGTATTTGGGCACTTTTGGGCACGCTTTGTAAGAGAATACCCTCATACACATAAACACAAAACATGTGTAGGTTCATTTTCTTCACATTCTGTATTACAAAAAATGTTTTAAAAGAAAAATAAAGTTTTCTGATGATTGACATGCCTAGACAGAAAGATATGCACATGGTTTATATTTGGCGAGGTTTGGAAAGGTTTTCGGACCCCTGGGCCCCGTTTTGGTAAAAATACCAATGCATAAGGAAAGCCTGTAGATATCTTTACCAAATTGTATACCCAAGTGGACAACATATTAGTGCAATAGTATAAACAATTATGGCTTGCTCCAGTACTTTGAAGTTCAGATATTCAGTGATAAACTATAAAAATACAAGGTTTTGTACTTTTTTTTGTATTCTTATGTGTATTTTGTATAAACTGTATGTGACCACTTTGACATTCATTTATTCTGTTCCAAATTTCTGAATGGTACAAGTCGATTCTTTCATTGAAACTTTCAACTATGGATGTGCAGTGAATAGTTTTTGAGATATTGGCACTTAATTGACACTAGTAAAAACTAGACGAAAATTGGGCCAAATGGGCCAAACTAAATGAACTCATGTTACTTAACTAAAATGAACCAATCATGAAATTGCTTATTGATAGCTGATGTTAACTAATAACATTAACAACTAATAAATAATAGAATAACATAGAATAAATAATAAATATTGGCTGAGAGAAAGCTGGAGCAGAGACAACATTTTCTTTTGTTGTCTGTCTCTAGCTCTCAGGCATGAGATGGCCTCTTCTGGTAAGATAATCCTCCTTTTTACACCTTGCATTAAAACAGACTGAATTCCTTGGCCTCTCTTTATACAAGTTGTATAAACTATAAAAACCCATCCCCTCTTTCTCTCTCCAGCTCCAGACCCTGCCCAGGTACCAGGTACCTCAGTGGAGGTTACCCCTGGTAAGTCTGGTTCAAAAACACACTCACCCACCCACTCACTCACTCACTCACCCACCCACTCACTCACACACCCACTCACACACCCACTCACTGACTCACTCACCCACCCACTCACTCACCTACCCACTCACACACCCACTCACTCACTCACTCACTCACTCACCCACCCACTCACTCACCTACCCACTCACCCACCCACTCACTCACTCACTCACCCACCCACTCACTCACACACCCACTCACACACCCACTCACTGACTCACTCACCCACCCACTCACTCACTCACTCACCCACCCACTCACTCACACACCCACTCACACACCCACTCACTCACTCACCCACTCACTCACTCACCCACCCACTCACTCACACTCACCCACTCACCCACCCACCCACCCACTCACTCACAAATACACACTCACCAGAAATATGGAAATAAATACATTACTGCACACTTTGGGCAATTATTATCCTGGTGGTATTGAAGAATGTTGTATTACCCTATGGTCTCTGACTCGAATCCAACTGAAGTAGTTGCATGTACAGAATACTAACAAATACCTGTCTCTACTACCTCGTCTTCTCAGTGCCCCTTAAACCGATCTTTGTGTCCTCCTTCCCTCAGTATTGGAGGAGATGAGCAAGTCCTGTACCAACTCTGTATACAAAGGTGTTGTGTGGGGTCATTTGTGGGGTAGCTGTATAAAATGTAAGAAAATGTAAAATGTGTTATCGTATTTTATTTGCTTTGGGTGCACTGTGGAGTTTTTAAGTGTGTTTGGTCGTGGATGCTACTGGTTGCCATAGAGTTGCGCTAGCATTAGCAACGTGTGTATGTCCAAAAGAAGGGACAGTATGGAATTAGCTGAAAATGGTTTCCATCAATCAACTACATCATGGGTAAGTTGTAATTGAGACATTATGTCCAAAATTCCGAACTATCCCTTTAAACCTTGAAGTTCCTTTGAGGGATATACAGTGCCCTCCACTATTATTGGCACCCCTGGTAAAGATGAGTAAAAAGGGTTATACAAAATTAATCGTTTGGTGAATTAGCTTAATCTCACACTGAAAAAATGAGAAAAATCAAACCTTTAATTGAAGTAAATTTATTATGAGAAAAAAAATCCCTCATCAAGAAATAATCATTTTTAACAAAACCACATGTGCCACAATTATTGGCACCCCTGCATTTATATATAGAATAAAGTAAACATTTTTAATATTTGGTTGCATATCCTTTGCATGCCATGACTTCCTGATGTCTGTGACCCAACAAGATCAAAAGACTCTTGACGTTTTATTTTCTGGTACTTAAGCTAATTCACTAAACGATTAATTTTTTATAACCCTTTTTTTAGAGCTAGGGGAGAAGAAGGGGCCAATAATAGTGGAGGACACTGTATTTGTATGTCATTTAGAATTTTAAAAGAAAGTTCTTTGGTTTTTGGTAAAATGAGAAATGTGAGGTATGTTGTTCTTACTCCTTTTTAAAGTTTCATTAGACATTATAATTACAATAATTGCTTAGTATGCCTTAGGAGGTTCTTGTTATCTCTCATCTTTCAAGCTATAATCACCCACCTATCGGGAGGCGAAGCAGATAAGCAACATTCCTTCATTCATCAACCATGCAAAACATCAACCATGCAAAATGTAAGTCTGGGTTTTTCTTTGTTGGCTGTGCCGTTGACAACGCTACAACCTTTGGGCAATTTAGTTTTTTCCTTCTTCAGTTGTCTTCTTCCCTTGTGTTGTTTTTGACAAAGCATGTTTGAACATTTTCCCCCAAAATGGGGTGTGGAATGTGCGTCACATCCCCCCAGGTGAAGTTTGCAGGTGAAGAGTTTTAGGGTGGAACCGATACTGGAGCGGGACCAGTTCTGTGGGCTCTTTTGTATTACCCATTGTTGAGCTGCGTGGACTCGTTTTGACCATCTCGGGCTATCCTGCAACATGTGGCGGGCGAGGGAGGAGCTCACTGCTGGATTTGAGCATAAACGGGCGCCCTAATCTGCAGTGTTCATCATGAGCAAATCAAAAGATCAATTTTTTTTTCTGCTGCCTCATAGTTGGGCGACCTCCCGCTAGCAAAAGGAGTCCAGACGCTGGTTGCATTCAATTTGAGATGGGTTTTGAGCTGGAGAATTCTCAAGATGAAGATGAAGGAAATAGCAGTCTTCTATTCAGTTTAACCTTTTATTAAGCGTGTGAAGGAATCTTCTGTTTTACAATGTGTGTGTATTAACATAGAGACAATCACATGATTATTATTAAGCATTTATTATAGTTTTGATTATTAGTAGATCAGTTATATTGTATTAAGTAATTAAACATGTATTCTCTGCAAACACTGAGTGGGCCTTAGCAGGCCTCTCTGAGTCTCTTCCTCTCTGTGTGTCTTTATCTGTCAGTTTCTGCAGAGACAAGCAGTCTGTGAGATGGATGTTTTCTGTTAAACATTCTTAATTGGTGTGAAGGTTAGAGGTTATAGTCTAAACAACGGAAAACTAACACCCTTGTCTCTCTGTATGTTTAGAAACCGCCCATTGTGGCAAATGAGTAAATCAATAAGAGATTGTGTATAAATGTCTTCTGTATTCTGTTTTCAAGTTAGAGAGATTCTGATAAGACTCTCTCTCATTCTGGGTTTATCTGAAAATAAACTGAATGTTACGGTTCCGAGTATGAACTGGACTCAAATGCATGACTCGAACACAGGAAATTCCAATACTCAATTATTTTATTGCTTCGACCAGAATCCCTCCTGAAGCATAGGGAGAATAAGGAAAGTCAGTTATGGTTCCTAGCAGGAACTGGACTCAATACAGACAGACAATACAGGGAGCGCTAGGCTCCAATAAATTATTGCTTCGACCAGAATCCCTCCTGAAGCATAGGGAGAACATATTGAGACAAACAGTCCAGGTGGTGGGTACAGCAGGGGAATAGCGGGAGCAGGAGAGGCCAGGGGCTGGTGATGGTGACAGGAAACCGGGCAAGCTGAGCAGAGGAGGAGCGGGGAGCGGGAACCAGGGCAGAGCGGAGTGGCAGGAACAGTTGCAGGTTAGCTGAGCGGGGTCCAGGCTGGGCGTGTACGCAGCAGCAGGATGGCAGCGGCAGCAGCACAAGCAGGAGGCGGGCACCGCCGCAGAGTGGAAGAGCTGGAGCTCCGACTGCATGCACACACGGCAGATGGTTTGGCAGGAACAGCAGCACAAGCAGGGAATGCAAACAACTGCAGGTTGGTAGACTCAGAGCAGACAAGAGTTAGTACAGCGAGGCAGGACAGACTGAACAGCGAGAAGCGCCGTTCCTGGCGAGAGCTTTATCAAAACCCGACAGAGTTGAAAGGCGAGTTAACACCGGAATGCAAGACAAAAGTTTTCAAGTGCAAGACTAGACTAGATACTAAGTATCCACAAGACAAGACCAGAGGTATTCACAAGGAGAGTTAACGAACTGGCACAGGACAAAGAACACCGGGTGACTAAACACAAACATTAACAAGTATCAATTAGGTGCCGCGTGCGAATGTATGAGAGAGTGATTAACGGAGCAGAGTGTAGAACCCGCACAGCTAGACCAATGAGGGAATAGCTGGAGGGGAAGGAGCTGTAAATCCCACACAGCTAGACCAATGAGGGAATAGCTGGAGGGGAAGGAGCTGTAAATCCCACACAGCTAGACCAATGAGGGAATAGCTGGAGGGGAAGGAGCTGTAAATCCCGCACAGCTAGACCAATGAGGGAATAGCTGGAGGGGAAGGAGCTGTAAATCCCGCACAGCTAGACCAATGAGGGAATAGCTGGAGGGGAAGGAGCTGTAAATCCCACACAGCTAGACCAATGAGGGAATAGCTGGAGGGGAAGGAGCTGTAAATCCCGCACAGCTAGACCAATGAGGGAATAGCTGGTGGGGAAGGAGCTGTAAATCCCGCACAGCTAGACCAATGAGGGAATAGCTGGAGGGGAAAGGCAACGTGTTTTTTCCTCTGCTGTTGTGATGTAAACAAGAGATGTTAGTTATTTATCCTCCGTTCATGAACAAAGCACAATTATATTTAAGAATATACTGGGTCCGTCGCCACGTGTCAGATATGAATGCGCTGCTCCATATCCCGCTTAAGACAGGCCTGAAACGGATCAGTATGATTCTTATTATTCTCCGTTCGCAAACGGGGTCATGTTGTCATCACGGATATATCCGACCTGTCGTCCAAATGTCAATATTCTAATGGGAGCATTAGAACATTCACAAAGGAGCTGAACAACACATTGAATATATCTATGATCACAAACAGTAAGCGTAACAGTTACTATTAGTTTACTCGTAATTATCTGACTCCATATGAAACTAGAATTTAGAATTTCGTTTTAAGTATGCGTGAAGCTCGGAGTGGTTACACTCGACTCTTCCTTGTGTGCCACCATTACTCAATATATGCTCCCGGGATTAGCACTATTGCTGAATCTCAGTTCTTTGGAGAACACAGAGGTTGGGGGTCTAGCCAACACAATACATGCATTATATTTTACATAGATAGTTGTGAGCCCAGGTCAGCGTTCATTCAGAGGGCTCCTTAAGGCTAATTTGACAAGAACCGACGTAGAACGTCCATGGGTTCTCTTCACATCAAATCCCCAGAACCATGCTTCACCAATCCCGTTTTACTGGCCGAACTTGACTGCCTTTCACAACTTGGGGACTCCACATAAAGTACCACGCCACTGATCAGTTGGTCATTGGTCCGAATTGTTCCCCTGAGTATTCAGTCGTAATTTAGACTGAAAAAGGTATAAAATGGATTATAGTCATGGAGACCACGCAAGTTAAAATAAGAAGAATTTATTAACAGGCAGGTAGGTCATTATCTTAGAATTATCAGTCAATTATACAATACAGAAATGAAGAAAAGTAATACAGAGTAAATATCTTACCCAGCCTGCTTCAGCTACACACACACACAGAATCTGCACGGAGTCTGCACGGTGTGGGAGGTTGGTTACGATCCAGATAGGCTTGTCTCCCTTTCTTTTATGCCAAATCACGCGTTTGAACCAGGCGGCAGTGCCATAAATTATCCTGGAGGTGTGGTTGAATCTGGAATTTAGACCCCCACCTTTGGGGGATGTTGAGTAGGGAGAGGGGAAAAGGAGATGATTACCAGTGTTATAGTTTTCCCTGAGTTGTTGAAACTATGCTTTATTAAACTCCATTTGGTATGAAATGTATCTCATTCGATTCCTTGATTTTACCGGATTACATCCATACCAAACAGATTAACATTATTATTATTATTATTATTAACAGATTAACAGTGTTATTATGTTGCAGTTGTCATGAAAATTCCCTCCTGATGAACCATTTTACATGCAATTCCTGTTACTACTACATAAGGCATAATGTAACAATATAAGAATCACATGTGCAATGTTTGTAAGTTTTACAGGGTCTGTTGACCATCTCAACAGAAGTTTTAGAGCCCTGTTCCAGGAGAGAAGTAAAGGGTGTTTTTTATTGTTTATTGTATACGGATCCCCATTAGTCCTCATCGTAGTGAAGACTATTCTTCCTGGGGTCCACATAAAAGACAGACACTCAAAACATAAAATTTATACAATATCAATCAACAAGAAAATAATTAAAACCAAGGAAAAATGAATAAAAAAAGAATTAACAACATCATTAAAAATACAAGTAACAGCTCATTTGAGAGCTGTATTTGCTACAACCACCAGATCTGCATCAACATAAAAAAACAAAACAAGAGCTAATACAGAAACTATCTGCATCATAGCCAGAGGCAAAAAATCAAACTGGGCTAAACGTAATTTCTTTACGGATGACAGCTTCTTTCAGCTTCTTTTTGAAACTGGATTTATTTCCAATAATGATTAGATATTGGGGGAGTCTATTCCAATATACTACAGCTCTGTATAAAACTGTTTTCTTTAGTGCATTGGTTCTAGGCCGAGGTAAGATAAAACGACAGCTTGAGGCCTGTCTGGTATTATGGCCATGTCTATCATTGGTGGGTAGTAACTGTGAAAACTGCCTAACAGGTTTACGTAAGGTACAAATGTTCTTTAAATACAAAATAAGGTTGCATGCCAATCTTTCATCTACCTTCATCCACAACAGCCTTGCATGCATTACATTCACATTACTTCTAATAGAGCGTCGAAGTGCGAGGCGTGCGGCTCTATTTTGAGCGATCTGGAGTACAGCTAATTTTTGTTTCGATGCACTCGACCAGATTGTTGGGCAGTAGTCGAGATGGGACAAGACTAGAGACTGTATAACCAATTTAATTGTTGTCTCAGTCAAAAAGCTAGCACACCTTCTGATGTTGGAGATGCCTCTACTCATTTTCATTACTATATTCTTAATATGAGTAGACCATGATAGTGTTTCATCAATAGTGACACCCAACAATTTAGCTTCTTTAACCTGCTCAATAGCAGCACCTTGCAATGAGAGGCACAGCGTATGATCTGACCTAAGAGCATGTTTAGAGCCCAGTACCATACATTTTGTTTTAGACACATTCAACTTTAACTTGTTCTCTATGACCCATTCAGAAACCAGCAGTAACTCTTGTTGAAGCATCTCATTGACGTGCTCAGTGCTCTCTGCAGATACATACATAGTTGTATCATCCGCGTAGATCGCCATATCTGCATTTTTTAATACATATGGCATTTACAAAAATAGAGTAGAGAAAAGGCCCGAGGCAGCTTCCTTGAGGGACACCGTACTGAAGTGTTTTGATGTCTGAAAGAGCACCATTAAACATAACACATTGTTGTCTGCTAGTCAAGTAGCTCTTCATGAAATTAATAGCAGGGTCTTTGAATCCATAAGCTGATAGCTTCATGAGTAGCAGCTCATGATCTATGATGTCAAAGGCTGCACTAAAATCCAGAAGCACAACACCCACCACTGACTTTGTGTCAATCTGTTTAAGCCAGTCATCAGTTAGAGATGTCAGCGCAGTGCTAGTGGAATAACCTGCTTTATACGCATGCTGGAGATCAGAGTTAATGCCGTTTTCTGCAAAATAATGCTGAATTTGCTTAAACACAATTCCCTCTAACAGTTTACTTAGGACAGGTAAAATACTTATAGGCCTACTATTTTGTCCTGCAAACGGCTCTCTACAATTCTTAGACAGAGGAATAACCTTTGCAATCTTCCAAAAATCAGGATAAACACAGTCACTTAAACATAAATTAAAAATATGACATAAAGGCTTTGCCACTGCCTTAGCTGAGAGCTGAAGGAGTCTACCATCTAGGTTATCGAGCCCACAAGGTTTATCACTCTTCATTGTAAAGAGAAGCTTTTCCATATCCACGTCCTTAATAGGCTTAAATTCAAAACAACAATCCTTATCAGACATAATGTATTTTTTTATAATAGATTTGGACAGCTTACCGCTCACAGGCAGCATTTGGTTTCTTATTGTATTTACATTGCTAAGGAAGTAATTATTAAAGTAATTTGCAATGTCAGATGGTTTTGTGATAAATGCTCCATTCAGTTCAATAAATGAAGGGGTATTACCTATTTTACTTCTACCCATAACCTCATTAAGTGTTCTCCGTAGTTTTTTACTGTCTCCATTACATTCCTCAAATTTGGATTGATAATACAGTTTTTTCTTTTGTCTATTTAATTTAGTTATATTATTTCTTAGCGACCGGTAAGCTTGCCAATCTGTTGAACTGCCAGAAGTAATAGCAGACTTTTTCAGTAGGTCCCTTTCTTTTATAAGGTTTCTCAGTTCATCGTCCAGCCAAGAGGCTTTGGTCGATCTTACAGAGAGCTTCTTAATTGGAGCATGTTTCTCACACACGGCAGAAAATAAATTCATAAAGGAGTCCAATGCAGACTCTGCATGCATGTTCTCAAGTACAATATCCCATTGTATATTTTCCACATCAGAAACAAAAACATTCTCAGACAAAGTTTTATAAATCCTCTTGTAAATTACTTTAGGCCCTGCTCTCGGAACCTTGTAATTATCCCTGTAATGACAGAGGTGCCAACATGAGGGCACTGTGGTCCGGAGTCTTTCCCATCGGACCTGACCAAATCTGGGGTCACGGGAAAGGTCACATATGGTCAGGTAGGCCATAGTTTGGCCAAAGGCTTAATGACCTCTTCTGCCCTAAATGCCCATAAAACACACATACACCACCATGAAACACAGTCCAGTGTGAAATTATTATTCTGTGTGTTAAAAGGAAAAAATCCACAACAAGCGTTGACGCCAACGGGAGGTCCTTTGCCCCACGCAGAGGATTAGGAGTTCCCCGAACAAAAACAAACAATAGCTGCTCAATAGCAGCACCTTGCAATGAGAGGCACAGCGTATGATCTGACCTAAGAGCATGTTTAGAGCCCAGTACCATACATTTTGTTTTAGACACATTCAACTTTAACTTGTTGTCTATGACCCATTCAGAAACCAGCAGTAACTCTTGTTGAAGCATCTCATTGACGTGCTCAGTGCTCTCTGCAGATACATACATAGTTGTATCATCCGCGTAGATCGCCATATCTGCATTTTTTAATACATATGGCATATCATTTACAAAAATAGAGTAGAGAAGAGGCCCGCGGCAGCTTCCTTGAGGGACACCGCACTGAAGTGTTTTGATGTCTGAAAGAGCACCATTAAACATAACACATTGTTGTCTGCTAGTCAGGTACAGAATCTGACTGACGAGCGCTCAAGGTGCTTGATGGGACTGAGTGTTCACCCAGCTGGATAAATGTTTTGACTGTCTGCGTAGCCCCTGTAGAAACAACCCTGCCATGGTTACTGATATGTGCAGGAAGAACTGGTCACATACAATCTCATTACCTTGAGATAGCACACAAACTGCAAACTGTTCCAGAACAACGCCATCCTCTCGCCTTCAGAGCCCGTTGTTATCCGATTGGTATGTAAATTTCTGTGTACCCTACCCTGCCACATGTTTGGTGGGAAAACAGACAGTGTTGTAATGTGAAGAGTTTAAAGGTTGACATTTCAAGAGTTGTGAAAAGTTTCCATTACATTTTATACTGTTATTATATCTACTATGATTTCATTTTTCTCTATAATGATGTGTTATTAATCAGAGATGGATGATGTGCGATATCTGCTGATATCCGGAAGCGATGCTTGGCCGTACTTGGAGAAGGAGGTCTGGGAATCATTTTTCCCGGAATCTGCCGGTTTTTTTGGTTCCTCCTGGATTATTGGAGCATTGCACATATCCACACATGACCATTGAATTGATCTTTATAATCATGTAATCATTTATGGTGTTATTAAAATGAATCACTAACTGATTGAGTAGATTAAGTATCAGAAAATTGTTTGTTATCATGGAATGATAAAAGGAGGGAATTGTGAAGGAATTTTCTGTTTTACAATGTTTGTGTATTAACATAGAGACAATCACATGATTATTATTAAGCATTTATTATAGTTTTGATTATTAGTAGATCAGTTATATTGTATTAAGTAATTAAACATGTATTCTCTGCAAACACTGAGTGGGCCTTAGCAGGCCTCTCTGAGTCTCTTCCGCTCTGTGTGACTTTATCTGTCAGTTTCTGCAGAGACAAGCAGTCTGTGAGATGGATGTTTTCTGTTGAACATTCTTGATTGGTGTGAAGGTTAGAGGTTATAGTCTAAACAACGGAAAACTAACACCCTTGTCTCTCTGTATGTTTAGAAACCGCCCCTTGTGGCAAATGAGTAAATCAATAAGAGATTGTGTATAAATGTCTTCTGTATTCTGTTTTCAAGTTAGAGAGATTCTGATAAGACTCTCTTTCATTCTGGGTTTATCTGAAAATAAACTGAAATTCTTATTTTATATCAGTAAACAGTTTTGTTTGTGGTTCTGTTTGGACAGTGTGTTAAAAGGGAAAAATCCACGGCAAGCGTTGATGCCAACGGGAGGTCCTTTACCCTACGCAGAGGATTAGGAGTTCCCCGAACAAAAACAAACAATAGTTTGTATAATATCATAACTCCTCCTCTACCTAACTAATACACCAATAATGTGCGGTGACACCCTTTCGTCATATCTTATTTTATCCAATAACAAATTAGACAAAAAATAAACACGTCATATAACCAGTTCCTACCCTATGCACTTGGGGGCACTCTTGATCTACCAAATAAAATTGTTTGTGACTTCTCCTCATGTGCCTGTTAATCAGAACATGTAATTTCTCTTTTTTTTTCTTATTTTCCCACTTGTTCGGTCAGCATGATCTATCTTATCCATTGTTATGAGTACAACTCTTGTAAACAATAGAGGGAGACATTCCTGTTTTGATGGGGGATTCTAGATATCTCCTTAGTTGATTGCATGGAGGACTCCTCCAAGGCCTCTCGCCCCCCCGACATTTTTTTTTTTTTAGTTTTTAAGTGCGTTTGGTCGTGGATGCTACTGGCTGCCATAGAGTTGCGCTAGCATTAGCAATGTGTGTATGTCCAAAAGAAGGGACAGTATGGAATTAGCTGAAAATGGTTTCCATCAATCAACTACATCATGGGTAAGTTGTAATTGAGATATTATGTCAAAAATTCCGAACTATCTCTTTAAACCTTGAAGTTCCTTTGAGGGATATACAGTGCCCTCCACTATTATTGGCACCCCTGGTAAAGATGAGTAAAAAGGGTTATAAAAAATTCACCGTTTGCTGAATTAGCTTAATCTCACACTGAAAAAATGAGAAAAATCCAACCTTTAATTGAAGTAAATTTATTCTGAGAAAAAAAATCCCTCATCAAGAAATAATTATTTTTAACAAAACCACGTGTGCCACAATTATTGGCCCCCCTGCATTTATATATCTAATAAAGTAATCATTTTTAATATTTGGTTGCATATCCTTTGCATGCCATGACTTCCTGATGTCTGTGACCCAACAACATCAAAAGACTCTTGACGTCTTATTTTCTGGTACTTGAGCTAATTCACTAAACAGTGAATTTTTTATAACCCTTTTTTTTACAGCTAGGGGAGAAGATAGGGGCCAATAATAGTGGAGGGCACTGTATTTGTATGTCATTTAGAATTTTAAAAGAAAGTTCTTTGGTTTTTGGGAAAATGAGAAATGTGAGGTATGTTGTTCTTACTCCTTTTTGAAGTTTCATTCGCCATTATAATTACTATAATTGCTTTGTATGCCTTAGGAGCTTCTTGTTATCTCTCATCTTTCAAGCTATAATCACCCACCTATCGGGAGGCTAAGCAGATAACCACCCACCTATCGGGAGGCTAAGCAGATAAGCAACATTCCTTCATTCATCAACCATGCAAAACATCAACCGTGCAAAATGTAAGTCTGGGTTTTTCTTTGTTGGCTGTGCCGTTGACAACGCTACAACTTTTGGGCAATTTAGTTTTTTCCTTCTTCAGTTGTCTTCTTCCTTTTTGTTGTTTTTGGCAAAGCATGTTTGAACATTTTCCCCCAAAATGGGGTGTGGAATGTGCGTCACATCCCCCCAGGTGAAGTTTGCAGGTGAAGAGTTTTAGGGTGGAACCAATACTGGAGCGGGACCAGTTCTGTGGGCTCTTTCACCTCTCTGGAGCGGGACCAGTTCTGTGGGCTCTGGAGCAGGACCAGTTCTGTGGGCTCTGGAGCGGGACCAGTTCTGCGGGCTCTCTCACCTCTCTGGAGCGGGACCAGTTCTGTGGGCTCTTTAGTTGTGTGGACTGTATTTATTTTATTATTTATATGAGGCTTCTGCATTTTTGGTTTTCTTTGGGCCTACACAGCTTCACAAAACAGATTACGTCCACACCTCCTGCTGCCAGGCGAATGTTTGTCCCTCAATTTAGAGTTAGGCTCCTCCCCCTGTCACTCATCAGTGCCTCTCAGTGGGAGGTTCCCCGGCTGTATGATAAGAAACACACACACTCTTCTTCACAGCTTTGACTCCTGACCTGCACATCTTACCCCAAACCAGCTGGGCTCCAGAGATCCTCCATTCATTCTCTTCTCCGTCTCCTATCTACACTCTACTTGCAGTAAGTAACACCAACTTCCTCCTCTTTCTCCTCTCTATACTACTTTTTCTCCTATTAATATGAACACAATGCCATATTACAAGTTTAACTGTTCATACATTTTCAAATATTTCATACAATTAAAGGTATATACCACTGAATGTTTCAATTGTATTCAAGTCAATAGGGATAATTGGTCATGTAAAGTTTGTGCGTAAATTAAAGGTTCTCAGGTGCAACATTTCATACAATTAAAGGTATATTCCGCTGAATATTTCAACTGTATTCAACTCAATAGGGATAATTAGTCATGTAAAGTTTGTGTGTAAATTAAAGGTTCAGGCGCAACATTTCATACAATTATAAGGTATATTCCGCTGAACATTTCAACTGTATTCAAGTACAGTTGAAATGTCCTCACCCCTTCTTCTTTTTTCCCTTCTTCGGATTCTTGTTTCTTCTCGTGATGGGAAACTGTGTTCAGGACGTTTGTGTCAGAGTCTGCTGACAGTTTGCGCGGGACAGAGCTTGGAGTTTGAAAATAGTCGGCTCGATTTTGGCATTTTATCATTTTATCATTATTTTATTATTTTATTATCTTATTATTTTAGCATTTTATACTTTTATTATTTTGAGTACGATTCTAGTTTTTTATTATTTTATTTTATTAAAATTTTTTTTACCCTTCGACCGATTACCTTACCGTGGAACAGAAATGCTGATCCAGAACTCCTCTCATTGCGAAAATTGCAACGAACTGAATTTCAGTCCTGGAGGGGAGGATTTCTGTTCTACACTCAATCAAGGAAGATGAGTCGTTTTTAGAATCACTTCTGGAGTCCCGAGGAGCCGATGCTGCCTCGCTGCTCTGCCCCGAGGCCGAGCTCCCTGTGTCGGGGGTGGTTTCCGAGGAATGGCCCCTGTAGGATAACTAATATTTAGATATAAAGAAAGTACCCCCCCCCCCCCCCTTTTTCTGTCTCTCTCTGTCGCTCTCTGTCTCTCTCCCACTCACTGACCCCTCTTCCCCTGCCCCCCCCCACACCTTAACCAAATCAGGACAGGGATGCCCTTTCTGTGGAGGTATTTCTATGGGCGCGGAAGGAAAGAACTTTGTTCGGTTTTTGGAGTTTCATCGGAGTCTTGTATCTGGGTGGTGTTTGCGGAGTGTGGAATTTTACATTTCATCCCTGGACTTTTTGAATGTTCTTCTGTCTGTTGGTTCTGGGACTTTGGTGTTAGGCATTCTGTGGATTACCTTGGGAGAAACAAGCTGTGGTCTGGTATTCTCTTTCATTAATTTCTTCTGTGACTGTAACTTGTCCATGTCTGTAGCATCGATTGTTTGTTAAGGTAGTTGAACCTACGTCTTTAGTTAAGGCATTGAATACTGGTTGTAACTTAATAAATCTCATAATTTTGATCTGGTTGTGAGTTGTACATTTTGACAAAGGTTGATCCAACAGGCTGCTCTGCCTATCAATGAATTTGTCGATTTAATTGATAATTGATATCCTTGATAATCATTAACAAATTAAATCAAATAAATAAATTTTAAGTGTTGGATAAGTGAGGAGTTTTAAACGTTGATGCCACTTGTGTTCGGTATTCAGAGTGCTGAACATTAAAAACGAGGGCGTTGGCTGTTAAAACTGCTGGATTCAGAAAACACACATTTTACTAAATCCTCACTTCCCCGACACCCCGGATGGGGGCCAGACCTAAGATCTGCAGCACGCCAGCTACCACAGCTTCCTGGACGACGGGGTAGACGCACTTCCCTCCCTCCAGTCCCAAAGGAGCTTCGACTGACGAATGTGTTTCAAGCACTGGACGGGCTCTCCCAGCCCTTGGGAGAACTCCAAGACCCAAGTACACTCCGGGATCCAGCTGCTGCTGGCGGTCCGTGCGCTCCTCCTGGCGCTGCTGCGCTGCCTCCAGTGGCCAGTGTTCGGGCAGCCCGCCGCTCTTCCACGAGGAAGCGTAGGATGCTGCGGGAGGCCGTCAGCAGTCACTCCGGAGGTCCCTCCCGGGCTGAGTCTCGCTGCCAGTCTGCACAGTCCGACCAGGCTGATCACCAGCAGACTGCCGCTGGAGTGCAATCCCCTGCTCCATCTGTTACCCGTCACAATCAGCCGGCTCCTCCGTCAACTCTAATTATTGGTGACTCTATTATTAGAAACGTTCGATGCAAATGGGCTCTTACCTTTTGCTTCCCTGGTGCTAGAGTGTTGGACCTTGTAAACAAAATCTCGGACATAATCAAATCCCACCCGGATGCAGAGAAGATTATTTTACATGTTGGAACAAATGACACTCTTAGCCAGCAGTCCGAATTACTAAAAAGGGATTTTTGTCAACTGTTCAACTTTCTGAACAGCCTTAACATAAGGGTTTTCTTGTCAGGCCCAATCCCCACGTTCGGTCGTGGCGTGGGTCGATTTAGCAGGTTGATTAGCCTGAACACCAGGCTCTCATCTGCCTGCGCTGCTCACTGTGTGACCCTCATTGATCATTTTAACCTTTTCTGGGAACGGGGTCACCTTTTCCATACAGATGGTGTTCACCCCAATAAAGCGGGTGCAAGGGTGCTTTCTGCCAACTTGTGCTTTGGCATACATCATTCTTTACTTGCCACGGGTAAAGTATCCTGCAGCTCCTGCCCTAACAAATGTGCGGAACGTTCCCCTGGTCCTAGTCCCTATCACATTGGTTCCACCTCGCTCACTGTTACATTTTCTACTGGTCTCGGACCATCTAATGGCATTTCAAACATCCCTGTCAGTAATATTGCTACTTTTTGTGGTGCAACTGCATACCCAATCGAGAAAATCGCTTGTACCCGTCTGCCTCGGCAGAAATGTAGACCTAGGGGTGTCTCTGTTACTAATCTTACACAAATCCATATTCAGCCGCCTGATATGATTTTAACGGTCTCATCTGTAGTGTTAACACCAGTAGACTTTCAAACACGTAAATGTGGATTGGGAATACTGTGTCTTAACGTAAGGAGTTTTTTTTAATCAAAAATAGATTTTATTCGGGCTTTGGTGCTGATGTATTTCTTGCTACTGAATCTTGGTTAAATATTTCTGTGTCGGACAATGATATAACAATGGATGGTTATTGTGTTTTTAGATGTGACGGGAAAAAGAGAGGAGGAGGGGTAGTGATGTTTGTTAAATCCACTCGCTGTAAATGTTTTATTATCCTCCTCTATTCCTGAACAGTTTGAGTGCCTAGTTATTAAAATAGGCTTATTAATAGGGTTGTACAAGTATTACACTAGCAGGTGTGTATCGCCCACCGAGCGCTCCTTCCTCCTCTATAATCAATTTGTCCAATATCCTCTCCGCTCATGCCCACACTGAATTAGTTGTCGCGGGCGATTTTAACATAGATTGGCTATCACCATCCTTAAACTATTTTAAAGAGGTCTGCGATGGCCTAATGCTGAAGCAACTTATATCAGAGCCTACGCGACCAAATTGTTAAGATTTAACGCGGTCGACTTTGATTGATCTAATTTTAACAAATAGACCTCACAAGTACGCTCTGAGTGGCGTCTTTCCTTTGGATTTTAGTGATCACTGCCCAGTAGCATGTATTAGAGACATGAAAGCTTCAAAAACACCACCATGTTTTATTACTAAAAGAAATTTAAAAAATTTCTGTGAACAGGGCTTCCTGCACGATATATTTTGGAGTGATTTAAGCTCTGCTGGTTTTATTCCAGACCCTGACCTAGCATTGTCTCACTTTACTACTGTATTTAATTGTGCTGTGGATAAGCATGCTCCAGTTAAGAGAGTAAGGGTAAAGAATAGAAGCAATCCTTGGTTTTCGAGTGCTTTATCCACTGAACTACGCGTCAGGGATGAAGCATGGGTGAAAGCAAGGGAAACCCAGGCGCAATCTGACTGGCAGGTTTTTAAAAAACTAAGAAATGAATGCAGCTCACTGACAAAA
This sequence comes from Synaphobranchus kaupii, assembly GCA_029718625.1. NCBI lineage: Eukaryota > Metazoa > Chordata > Actinopteri > Anguilliformes > Synaphobranchidae > Synaphobranchus > Synaphobranchus kaupii. The sequence continues at coordinate 50,591,646 of CM056381.1, forward strand.
AAGACAAAATCTGAATATTTCATCTCGTCGTTGGCGAAGAGTCAGGGTAATTCAGCAAAATTCAGGAAAATGGTCAAGTCCCTGAATTCTAGTCCTTCGTCATCAATACCACACTCTATCCACACTGATTCTGGACCTATTACTGATAGACACAAGATCTGTGATTTTTTTTAATCAAAATTTTATAGAGGCTGGAAATCTTTTTGAAAATTTGAAAAATCAGTCCTCTACAGCAGTGGTTCTCAACCCTGGTCCTGGGGACCCCCTGTGTATGCTGGGGACCCCCTGTGTATGCTGGTTTTCGTTCCAACCACAATTGCAATACCAGAATTTTAACAAGCTGTTATTTTTTCTTAATTAGGTGTTTTTATTGTATAGAGAGAACACTTTAAACTCTTTACTCTCTTAAGCCACGTTATGTTAGCAATAGCTATGCATGCTTTGAAGAAAAAAAATCCCATGTTCGTTATGCTTATTGTGTTATATTACAAACAATTACAAAGAACAGGTAAGAACTCAGGTGAATAGGCTCCTAATTAGGTAACTGAACACAAGTTTAAGTTCCTTCATAATTTTTTCCTTAAACTTGTTAACACAATGCAGGTTTGGCTCGTTATCATTTGCTTTGTCTTTGAATTCTTCATTATTTACCAAACGGTTAGTTTTAGTGGCCATGTGTCCACAATTTCACCAATTATGAGCCAATTGATTCACCTCAGTCTTTAATTTGATCAGTTAAAACATTTTTTACCTCCTTTTAATTGTTTACAATACAGCACAATGTGAATATTGGACTTTTATTCTTCATGGCATGCATAGCTATTACTAACATAATGTGGCTTAAGAATGTAAATAATCCCTCTAAACATTAAAAATACCTAATTAAGAAAAATTAACAGCTTGTTAAAATTCAAGTATTGAAATTGTGGTTGGAACGAAAACCAGCATACACAGGGGGTCCCCAGGACCAGGGTTGAGAACCATTGCTCTACAGGAGACACGTCTGACCTCAGCTCTAGGTCATTCACAAATTCTCCAAAACCTAGAGTATTGTTTACATTTAGGGAATTTACAGTGAAAGAGGTCCTATTAGAATTAAAACGTATAGATGTGAATAAATCATCTGGAGAGTATCATTTAGTCCCAAATCTTTTACGTCTCGCAGCCCCACTGATTGCACAATCGGTAACTAATATTTTTAATTTGTCATTATCGACCGGGACTATTCCCAGTGTATGGAAAGCTGCTCATGTTCTTCCTTTATTCAAGGGTGGTGATGCCAGTTCGGTAAACAGCTATCGGCCCATCTCAAAATTGTCTTGCCTGGCTAAGATCTTGGAATCACTTGTTAAGCAACAACTATGCAGCTTGTTCAACAATATTTTAAATTCACAGCAATCTGGCTTCAGGCCTGGTCATAGCACAGCTTCATTGGTTATAAATGATATAGTAACAGCGTTGGATAATAAACAAAAATGTGCAGCCCTTTTTATCGATCTAGCAAAAGCTTTTGAGACAGTAGACCATACAATCTTAATAAAAAAGTTGTCTTCCATCGGACTTGATAGCATAGTCTGTTCATGGTTCCAGGATTACCT
>CM056381.1:50593743-50751243 GCA_029718625.1 Synaphobranchus kaupii
TATTTATCTTCAGAAATACTGCAAATAGCTAGCTGCTCACTGCGGACTGGCCTTTTTCCGAAATCTTTAAAAACTGCAGTCATTAAACCTCTTTTAAAAAAGAAAAATTTAGACCCATTCAAATTCAATAATTATCGCCCTATTTCTAACCTTCCCTTCATTAGTAAGATTCTTGAGAAGGCTGTTCAACTTAACAATTTTTTAAACCAAAACTGCCTTTTTGACACTTTTCAGTCTGGTTTTAGACCCCATCACTGCACAGAAACGGCACTCATCAAAGTTTTAAATGACATTCGCGTAAACAGTGACTCAGGTAAAATCTCTGTTCTTGTTCTGTTGGATCTCAGTGCAGCCTTTGATACTATAGATCATCAAATACTCATTGACAGACTACATCATTGGATCGGGCTCTCGGGCACAGCTTTAAACTGGTTCAAATCTTACCTACAAGATAGAGATTACTTTGTAACCATTAATAACTACCAATCAGAACGGACTACTCTGACCTCCGGGGTCCCCCAAGGTTCCATCCTCGGTCCCCTATTGTTCAACTTATATATGCTCCCCCTCGGTCAAATCTTTCAAAGGTACCAAATGTCATACCACAGCTATGCGGCTGACACACAAATTTACCTGTCATTTAATCCTGACGACTACAACCCTATTGACTCTCTACACCAATGCTTAAAGCAAGTTAACAGCTGGATGTGTCAACTTTCTCCAGCTAAACAAAGACAAAACCGAAATTATTGTTTTCGGGAGCAAAGAACCGAGACAAAAAATAGCTCTCCACCTTGACACTCTTGGTTTACGAACAACCATGCAGGCCAGAAACCTAGGTGTACTCATTGACTCTGATCTCAACTTTGATAACCATGTCAAGTCGATAACCAAATCCGCCTTTTATCATCTTAAGAATATAGCAAGAATCATGCCTTCATTTCAAGTAGGGTTGATTACTGTAATGCTCTCTTCACTGGTCTCTCAAAAAAGTCCATTAAACGGCTCCAACTTATTCAAAACGCTGCTGCCAGGCTTCTTACAAGGACTAAAAGAAGTGCACACATTACTCCAATCCTTAGATCATTACACTGGCTTCCAGTCCGCTATAGAATAGATTTCAAAGTGATGCTAATAGTGTAACATTCCGCTCCCTTCCTGTCCGTTTTCCTTGTTTTGCCATGTCCCTCCGTGTCTTGTTTGATTCCCTTGTCCATGTTTTCCCCCTTGCTAAAGGCTGGGCGTGTCCCCCTCCGTTTGTTTCACTCTGTGCTTCCACTTTGGTTTCACCTGTTAATTATTCAATCACCCGCGGTTACATTCCTCACCATTTCCTTATTGGTTCCAATTTCACTCCCCTACTTAAACCCCCGACTGGCTGCTATTCAGCGCCAGTTCGTTAACGTACTTCGTTTGGTGTTGGTCTCTGGTTTCTAGTCCTGTCCGCGGAAATCTAAGTAGTTCTTAGTATTCCTTTTTCTACTCTGTGCATTCTACCCGCTGATTAGTGTTTGTTTCAGTCCCTGCTTCTGCTATCCTGTTTTGCTCCTTTGTTTTTGTTCGTTTGTGCCTTACCCACCACAGCTCCGTCCAGCCTGCAGCAGTTCCCTGTGCGTGTGGTTGCAGTACCTCAGCTCCCTTCCAACGGCGCACCCTCAGCTGGGTTAACAGTCTCTGGACCCCCCAGTGGTTCCTGTCTGGCCGTGGCACCCACCTTGCTGCAGTGTCGGTTCCAGGCTCCGCTGTGGTCCAGCTCCCAGACCGGGCTTACTAGGGCTTCACCACACTGCTTACCCTGTTCGTGTTCCACCTAATCCTCTACCTCTGCTTTCCAGTACCTAGTCCAGTTCCAGTTCCGGTTCGGAACCCAAGTCCAGTTCCGGCTTGGGACGTACCGCTGTTTTCCTGTACCAGTTCCTGTTGGACCTCCCGGTCCAGTTCCAGTCCAGTTCCGGTTCGGAACCCAAGTCCAGTTCCGGCTTGGAACGAACCGCTGTTTCCATTGTTCCAGTTCCTGTTGGACCTCCCGGTCCAGTTCCAGTTCCGGTTCGGGACCCAAGTCCAGTTCCGGCTTGGGACGTACCGCTGTTTTCCTGTACCCGTTCCTGTTGGACCTCCCGGTCCAGTTCCAGTCCAGTTCCGGTTCGGAACCCAAGTCCAGTTCCGGCTTGGAACGTACCGCTGTTTCCACTATACCAGTTCCTGTTGGACCTCCCGGTCCAGTTCCAGTCCAGTTCCGGTTCGGAACGCAAGTCCAGCTCCGGCTTGGAGCACGTTGCCGAGCTAAAGGACTTCCACCTTTGTTGTTTTCTTTGTGTCTAACTCATGTACAGCTTGGGACTGCCCCAAGCTTCTTTAATAAATACTCTGTTCCGTTTCCCTGTCTCCTGGTCGTGCATTTGGGTTCTGCTAGTGTGTTGGATCGTGACAGAACGAACTGGCCAACAAAATGGACCCAGCCGACCTTGAGCAGATACGCCATGCCTTCTCCTGCCAAACCGCTATCAGCGACCAGCAGGGGCGCCGTCTGGATGACGTCCTGGAGGTTCTGAGGGGCCTAACGGAGCAGGTCACACAGCTATCCCTTCATACGCCTCTGCCTCGGGTCCTCCCGGCTCCTACATCTCCTGCACCCGACCGACCTCCTGATGTCCCGGCTCACCACCCCAGTCGCGAGCCCCGAGTTCAACATCCGGAACTATTCCATGGAGGGCTGGGGAAGTGTCGCGAATTCCTCTTGAAGTGCGACATTGTCTTCAGGATGCAGCCTACCTCCTTCGCCTCCGACCCTTGCAAGATCGCGTTTCTGATGAGCAGCCTGGGAGGCAGTGCCCTGGAGTGGGCCACTTCTATTTGGGATAGCCAGACTCCCCTTTGCAACGACTTCGCCCTCTTCACTGCGGAGATGCGGCGAGTTTTCGACCACCCAGTCTGTGGTCGTGACGCTACCCAGCGCCTGCTACTGATTCGGCAGGGCAATCGTTGTGTTGCGGAGATGGCCATACAATTCCGCACCCTCGCTGCCGAGTCGGGCTGGAACGACACCTCCCTTCAGGGGGCCTTTCGCCAGGCTCTCAGTGAGGAGCTGAAGGACCAGCTTGCCACTCGGGAGGAGTCCTCCTCACTCAACAGCCTCATCGACCTGGCTATAGCCATCGACAATCGTCTCAGAAACCGGGCCCGTGAACGAGGAAAGAATCCCTCCCGTCTTCTCCCTTCCGCCCCTTCCCGGGTTCAACATTCCTCACCCGTCCAGGGTCCTAGAGTCTCCGTTTTGCCCTCCGAGGAGGAGCCCATGCAACTGGGCCGGGTCTCCGTGGACGCCGAAGAGCGCCAACGCCGGTTCCGCACCAGGTCATGCTTCTACTGTGGCAAGCCAGGCCACCAAATCTCTTCTTGTCCCATTCGCCCAAAAGAGATGGCTCGCCAATAAGACTGGGCGTATTGACGAGCCCTATTATTCCTAGTCACGCTGCCCAGAACCGTCTGGAATTCAAGGCCACCCTCCTCTGGAGGGATATCACTGCTTCGGCCTCTGCCCTCATTGACTCCGGTGCGGATGCCAACTTTATCGACAGCGCCTTTGTCAAGAAGTTCGGGATTCCCACGGAGTCCTTACCTACCCCCATCACTGCTCTCGCCTTGGACGGTAGGAGTCTGGGGGTAGTAACCCACTCCACCGTTCCCCTCCAACTAATCTTGTCCGGCAATCATCGAGAGACCATTCAGCTCCTTCTTATCCAGTCGAAACAGTCCTCCATGGTCCTAGGACAGACCTGGCTGCGCTTGCACAACCCGCACATCGACTGGCGAGCCGGTCGCATCTTGGCCTGGAGTGGCCATTGCCTTGCCAACTGCCTTCGCTCTGCTCTTTCTCCTCCTGGACCTAAGAGAATTAGACCCCTCCAGCCTGCACCCGACCTTACCCATGTTCCTAACCTGTATCATGACCTGTCGCAAGTGTTCTCCAAGTCACGTGCCCTATCCTTGCCTCCTCACAGGCCCTACGACTGTTGCATTGACCTGCTGGCGGGAGCCAAGCTACCATCTGGCCGCCTTTACAGTCTGTCGGGTCCGGAGAAGTTGGCCATGGAGTCCTACATCCACGAGTCACTTGCGTCAGGCATTATCCGTCCGTCGTCTTCCCCGGTTGGTGCAGGCTTCTTCTTCGTTGGGAAGAGGGACGGCTCTCTGCGGCCCTGCATTGACTATCGGGGTCTCAACGAAGTAACCATTCACAACAAGTATCCTCTTCCCCTCATTAATACCGCCTTTGAACCCCTCTCCCAGGCAGTCATCTTCACCAAGCTCGACCTCCGCAACGCGTACCATCTAGTGCGGATACGCGAGGGGGACGAGTGGAAGACTGCTTTTAACACCCCGTTGGGCCACTACGAATATCTGGTGGTCCCGTTCGGCCTTACTAACGCCCCAGCAGTCTTCCAGGGGATGGTGAACGATGTACTCCGGGACCTGTCTGGCAAATGTGTGTTCGTTTACATTGACGACATTCTTATTTTCTCTAAATCCCCCCAGGAACACGTTCTCCACGTCCGTGAGGTTCTCCAGCGCCTTCTGGAGAACCAACTCTTTGTTAAGGCCGAGAAGTGCTCGTTCCACGTCTCAAGCGTCCCGTTCCTCGGCTTCATCATTGAGGAGGGCAGTATCCGGGTGGATCCTGCTAAAGTCAAGGCGGTGACAGAATGGCCCCAACCCTCGTCACGGAAGCACCTCCAGCAGTTCCTCGGGTTTGCTAACTTCTATCGCCGCTTCATCCGTAACTACAGTGTCATTGCTGCTCCTCTGACTAAACTCACCTCCACATCCGTTCCCTTCTGCTGGAATCCCGAGGCCCAGCAGGCCTTCGAACAACTTAAGGCTCGATTCTCCACTGCTCCCATTCTCTGTCACCCCGACACCTCCCGTCAGTTTACAGTTGAGGTGGATGCCTCAGACACCGGTGTGGGGGCCATTCTGTCCCAGCGTACCGCCTTGGACAGCAAGCTCCATCCCTGCGCCTTCTTCTCCCGGAGACTGTCCGCCGCCGAACACAATTATGATGTCGGGGATCGGGAACTTCTCGCCATTAAGTTGGCACTGGAGGAGTGGCGTCATTGGCTGGAGGGGGCAGGTACCCCCTTTATTGTTTTTACTGATCACCACAATTTGATTTACCTCAGGTCAGCCAAGAGGCTTAATGCCCGTCAGGCTAGGTGGTCACTATTCTTTGCCCGTTTTAATTTCTCTGTCACTTACCGCCCCGGCTCTCGTAACACTAAGGCTGATGCCTTGTCCCGTGTTTTTTCCCCCCCTTCCAGTCCTGCTGACCCCGAGTCCATCCTCCCTGCTTCCTGTTTTGTGGCTGCGGTGTCTTGGGAGATCGAGGGCATCGTGAAGGCCGCCCAGGCTTCCCAACCTGATCCCCGCAATAACCCTAACTCCTCTCTTTTTGTGCCCGACTCCGTCCGTTCCCAGGTCCTGGAATGGGTTCATGCCTCCCGTCTGGCTTGTCACCCAGGTGTTGCCAGAACCATCGCCCTGGTCAAGAGGAGTTTTTGGTGGTCCACCCTCAATGGGGATACCCGTGCCTTTGTCCTGGCCTGCCCTGTTTGCGCCAGGAGCAAGGCCTCCCACCAGCCTCCCTCCGGTCTTCTCCGCCCCCTCCCCGTCCCGGGCCGTCCTTGGAGCCACATTGGTGTGGACTTTGTCACCGGTCTGCCTTTGTCAGAGGGTAACACCACTATCCTGACAATTGTGGACCGGTTCTCCAAGGCGGTTCATTTCATCCCCCTTCCCAAACTCCCTTCCGCCCTCGAAACGGCGGAGCTCCTGGTGCTACACGTCGTCAGGCTGCACGGGATCCCCTCCGACATCGTTTCGGACCGTGGGCCCCAATTCTCCTCCCAGGTGTGGAGGGCGTTCTGTGTAACCCTGGGTGCTTCTGTTAGTCTGTCTTCTGGTTTCCATCCTCAGACTAACGGCCAGGCGGAGAGGGCGAACCAGGACCTGGGATCCGCCCTGCGGTGCGTTACGGCTCGCAACCCCGCTTCCTGGAGCCGCCTCCTCCCATGGGTAGAATACGCGCATAATTCCCTTAAGTGCACGTCCACAGGGATGTCTCCCTTCGAGTGTTCGTTAGGATACCAACCCCCCCTCTTAACGGTCCAGGAGGCCGAGGTTGCAGTCCCCTCCGTCAAGTCCCACATCCTTAAATGTAAACGGATGTGGAGACTTACTCGCACCGCACTCCTTCGCTCTAATTCCCGCACCCAGCGCCTGGCGGACCTTCACAGGACCGCAGCCCCACAGTATAAGGTCGGTCAGCAGGTCTGGTTGTCTACAGCCAATATCCCCCTCCCTACTTCCTCTAAAAAGCTTCAACCCCGGTTTATTGGTCCTTTCCCCATTGTTTGCCTAGTTAACCCTGTTTCTGTCAAACTCTCCCTCCCTGTTTCCCTCAAAATCCATCCCATTTTTCATGTGAGCCAGGTTAAGCCTGTCGCCTCCAGCCTCCTCAGTGCCCCGGCGGTTACCCCTCCACCGCCCCGGATCATCGACCATGCCCCGGCCTACACGGTGAGTCGTATTCTCGACATCCGCCGCAAGGGCCGGGGCTACCAATACTTGGTCGACTGGGAGGGTTATGGCCCAGAGGAGCGGTCCTGGCTCCACAAGAGTCTAATTCTGGACCACTCTCTCATCTCTGACTTCCACCAACAATTCCCGGACAAGGTTACACCTCCAGTTACGCCAGGTGGCGTTCGTTGAGGGGGGGGTACTGTAACATTCCGCTCCCTTCCTGTCCGTTTTCCTTGTTTTGCCATGTCCCTCCGTGTCTTGTTTGATTCCCTTGTCCATGTTTTCCCCCTTGCTAAAGGCTGGGCGTGTCCCCCTCCGTTTGTTTCACTCTGTGCTTCCACTTTGGTTTCACCTGTTAATTATTCAATCACCCGCGGTTACATTCCTCACCATTTCCTTATTGGTTCCAATTTCACTCCCCTACTTAAACCCCCGACTGGCTGCTATTCAGCGCCAGTTCGTTAACGTACTTCGTTTGGTGTTGGTCTCTGGTTTCTAGTCCTGTCCGCGGAAATCTAAGTAGTTCTTAGTATTCCTTTTTCTACTCTGTGCATTCTACCCGCTGATTAGTGTTTGTTTCAGTCCCTGCTTCTGCTATCCTGTTTTGCTCCTTTGTTTTTGTTCGTTTGTGCCTTACCCACCACAGCTCCGTCCAGCCTGCAGCAGTTCCCTGTGCGTGTGGTTGCAGTACCTCAGCTCCCTTCCAACGGCGCACCCTCAGCTGGGTTAACAGTCTCTGGACCCCCCAGTGGTTCCTGTCTGGCCGTGGCACCCACCTTGCTGCAGTGTCGGTTCCAGGCTCCGCTGTGGTCCAGCTCCCAGACCGGGCTTACTAGGGCTTCACCACACTGCTTACCCTGTTCGTGTTCCACCTAATCCTCTACCTCTGCTTTCCAGTACCTAGTCCAGTTCCAGTTCCGGTTCGGAACCCAAGTCCAGTTCCGGCTTGGGACGTACCGCTGTTTTCCTGTACCAGTTCCTGTTGGACCTCCCGGTCCAGTTCCAGTCCAGTTCCGGTTCGGAACCCAAGTCCAGTTCCGGCTTGGAACGAACCGCTGTTTCCATTGTTCCAGTTCCTGTTGGACCTCCCGGTCCAGTTCCAGTTCCGGTTCGGGACCCAAGTCCAGTTCCGGCTTGGGACGTACCGCTGTTTTCCTGTACCCGTTCCTGTTGGACCTCCCGGTCCAGTTCCAGTCCAGTTCCGGTTCGGAACCCAAGTCCAGTTCCGGCTTGGAACGTACCGCTGTTTCCACTATACCAGTTCCTGTTGGACCTCCCGGTCCAGTTCCAGTCCAGTTCCGGTTCGGAACGCAAGTCCAGCTCCGGCTTGGAGCACGTTGCCGAGCTAAAGGACTTCCACCTTTGTTGTTTTCTTTGTGTCTAACCCATGTACAGCTTGGGACTGCCCCAAGCTTCTTTAATAAATACTCTGTTCCGTTTCCCTGTCTCCTGGTCGTGCATTTGGGTTCTGCTAGTGTGTTGGATCGTGACAAATAGTTTATAAATCACTCAACGGCTTAGGACCAAAATACATCTTGGAAATGCTCAGGCCATATAAACCAAACAGATCTCTTAGATCGTTGGGATCGGATCAGCTCATTGTGCCTAAGGTTAAAACAAAAAATGGGGAGGCAGCCTTTAGTTTTTACGCTACCCATAGCTGGAACCTACTACCCTACGACCTTAGACATGCCTCTTGTATTATGTCTTTTAAATCTGGTCTGAAAACTTTGCTCTTCTCACGGGCCTTTGACTGAAATTTTGCTGCATTGTACTGCATTTTATTGTACTTTTATTAAGCCCAGCCGGTATTTTTAACTCTATTGTTTCTTGTTTTATTTATCTCCCTGTGTACCTAATATATCTGATTAGAGTGTTCCATTATCTCATGTCTGTGAGGCACTTCTATCTTTTCTTTTATTATTTTCTAATTGATTTATTTTTAAGCTTATTTATCCTTTAAAGCTGTTTTATCCTTTATTTATTTTTAATATTTTTTAATTTTTGTTTAAATTTTTTTTTTTATTCCTTCTTCTTCTGCACCGCATATACTTAGATAAATACTGTTATCTGATGTTCAGTTGTTGCCTGTTATCTGTTGAGCACTTGAAAAGTCCTCTATAAAGTTGGGCAAAGAAAAAGAGGCCGTAGTGCGCTCAACTTAAGGCAACTTAAAAGTTTGATTAGTGACCGACGGGTCCGTCACTCTGTGGAGTGATTCAAACTGTGGAGGCTGTATGCTGCTCCAACCCATGGGCTAATATTTTTACAAAAGTCCTGCAGCGTAGCTGGCAGGCACCTGCAGCGGAGCTGGCAGGTATATTATCACCCAGAGAGAGAGGTTGTACGGTGTGTAGCAGATGGCAGGTAGCAGGCTGTTTATGGTAGGAGTGTTTGTTGGGGTATTTGTTTTGTGGGCCCAACCAGTATTGCGTTTTATTATAACTGTTTTAACTTCTTATTAACACTGGTGAATTCTAATTAACTTTTTATATAATGTCTTTCTATGTCTTATGTAAAGCACTTTGAGTTGCCTTGTGTATGAAAATGTGCTATAAAAATAAGACTTGACTTGACTTGACTTGTGGATAATAATCCCTTTGTTGAATATTGGTAACAATCGCATTTGTTTAGGCTATCATCTTTTCCTGCTGTGGTGAATAAATAGCATGAGCTGTCCAGATTATTGAAATTATTTGATTCAAAACACTAGTTTTTTGGCTGATTAGTAGAAAAAAGGAGCAGAATTTGGAGCAAGTCTTTTTCTCTTGGGATTAGGGAACATAACGGAGCGGAGAGAAGGTAAGAAAGGGGAGCGATGGAGCAGAGCGCACGCACAGCCGCGTGGCTGGGGAGCGGAGCGAAGGTAAGAAAGGGGAGCGATGCAGCAGAGCGCACGCACAGCCGCGTGGCTGGGGAGCGGAGCGAAGGTAAGAAAGGGGAGCGATGGAGCAGAGCGCACGCACAGCCGCGTGGCTGGGGAGCGGAGAGAAGGTAAGAAAGGGGAGCGATGCAGCAGAGCGCACGCACAGCCGCGTGGCTGGGGAGCGGAGAGAAGGTAAGAAAGGGGAGCGATGCAGCAGAGCGCACGCACAGCCGCGTGGCTGGGGAACGGAGAGAAGGTAAGAAAGGGGAGCGATGCAGCAGAGCGCACGCACAGCCGTGTGGCTGGGGAACGGAGCGAAGGTAAGAAAGGGGAGCGATGCAGCAGAGCGCACGCACAGCCGCGTGGCTGGGGAACGGAGAGAAGGTAAGAAAGGGGAGCGATGCAGCAGAGCGCACGCACAGCCGTGTGGCTGGGGAACGGAGCGAAGGTAAGAAAGGGGAGCGATGCAGCAGAGCGCACGCACAGCCGCGTGGCTGGGGAACGGAGCGAAGGTAAGAAAGGGGAGCGATGCAGCAGAGCGCACGCACAGCCGCGTGGCTGGGGAGCGGAGAGAAGGTAAGAAAGGGGAGCGATGCAGCAGAGCGCACGCACAGCCGCGTGGCTGGGGAACGGAGAGAAGGTAAGAAAGGGGAGCGATGCAGCAGAGCGCACGCACAGCCGCGTGGCTGGGGAACGGAGTTTCTTTTCGCTCAACTCCGCTCACACGCTCTGGTGCCTATGCAAATAAAGTTTGAGCATAATGTTTTTTTCAATTCAAAATAAATCTTTAATGAATCCGGAGGAGATCATTCATCATTAATTTACAACCTCCCTAAATGTATATCTGTCGGTATTAAGAATACACTCTCCACAGGGCCGGTCCTAAGCATAGGCGGTATAGGCGGTCGCCTAGGGCGCCATAACGCCAGGGGGCACCAAGCCAAGATTGTTTTATTTATTTTTTTGTGGGGGGGGGGATATATTTATATATATATTTCATAGAATACAAAATATGAAAAAGTTGGACACCCCCCCCCCCTCCCTCCCAGATCCAAATTTGTCTGTTTTGAGAATTTGATAAATAAAAGTTAGTGGCCCCCCTCCATCGTTTTTTGGTTTTGCCCAGCTGTTCTCACAGCAGCACTGTGATTGGAGGGCAGAGTCAGGGGATCCGTTTCGATTTCGAAATTAGAACGGTCGGTTTTCAACATGAAGATTCAACACCAAGACTTCTGGTGCTCAGGAGATAAAAAGAAAAAAGGAGTAGGAGGAAAATACAGAGGTAAGTCTAATGACTGTGTGTTTATTAACATTGATTCAATCAAAGGTATACAACTATCTAGCTAGCTAGGATGTAAGCTAACGGTACACTCAACTAACGGTAGGCTAGGCTACGATTCGTATCACGACACAGTGGTCACGGTACAGGGAGGAGGTAACGTTAGGCTCTTCAAAACCGGCTGCTGTTTTCGGTATGATTTTTCGTTACATGTTTTTTTTTTAAATCACTATATTTAAAAAAAGAAAAAAATATACTGTATATCAGAAGTCCAGATGTGGCTCATGGTGCAGTACAGACACGTCATGGGGTATAGGTATAAGTAGCGAACTACAGCGAGTAGATTTGTTTAAATTTTTTTTATTAAAAGCACAAACGTAATAATCACATTACCTTCATTAGGAAATAGAGTGATATCATATAACTGATATCGCGTCTTAACCCCCTTCCGCCGCATCATCTTACACGGGCGAAAGAAAAACTTGCTCATGATAAGGCCATTATGTCGGCTCTTGACATGGATGAATTTGTAGCTAGCTATGTGTTTTACATTACAACACTTGTATATTACAACACTTTCTTTTTTAGTTCTGTGATTCACAATCCTACCTTTAACTGTATGCACATTCCTGCATGCTACATGAGATCACAACATCAGTTTCTGTTTCCTTCCGCAGAAAACACGATATTATAGTTAGTGAAAATACTGTATGTCCTAGAATGGGTGGTAAGTACATGAACAAATTCTAAAATACAAATGAAAATGATGAGCCAATTACAGTATCTTAGTTTCACATGTAAATAATAAATAGCACAAAGAGACTGAAATGATGAAGGACTATAGCTCATCTTTAATATATATACTTGTTTCCATATAACATTAGATAATGATTTGCTATTATTGGGCATAAATAAAATTGTGCTCCTATAAGGGGGGGGGGGGGATTAAAAATTATGTTATCCACTAATGTACTGATTAGCCTACCATGGCTTTAGCTTTATATGAAAGCATCTCAAATCTCGCCTATATAGCGGCTACATATATCTTCTCCGAAATGTTCATAAATAAAACATTTTATTTTAGAAAATGCCCTGTGTGAGGTTGTGTAGAAATGCAGGAAATTAGTTTTTAAAAATGCTCAAAATGTTCTGGGGGAGGACCCCCAGACCCCCCGCTACTTTGTTCCCCCCTTGTGCCCCACCAACATCTCTTGATGACCCCCAATCAAAGCAGTCTACAAACAGCCCTGTATTTCAGTAATTTGGGGTGATATTTATTTCTCCCATAAGGATTCCTTGTTGTTCCTTGTTGACCATGTCCGAATCAGCGCACTTGCTTACTATTGATTGGTATTAAGTAGTATTGAGTAAAAAAAAGCTGTTAAGTACGCGACAATTCGGAAAATTGAGTGCGAGGTGACAAGGGGTGGTGGGGGGCACCATCTACACATCTTGCCTAGGGCTACTAAAAGGCTAGGGCCGGCCCTGACTCTCCATGCTGTATGGTTGGTGTCTGCATTCATCCCCGTTCCCCAGTAGAGGTGCGCAACTTTCTCCCTTTAATTAATGAGACTGAATAGTTTGGCATGCTCGGCTTGTCTCGTCGGCTGGAAGAACAAATATTGGTATGTGTTAATTAAATCCCTGACTAGAGTCACTTCTATTTATATGCACAAAGTTATTTGTGAAATGCCCATGTAGTTGGCCAATGTTGATAATGCTCTATCCCAAAAGGGCTGGAGCACTGTACATTTAACTATAAGCAGTGGTTCTCTGCAAAATATATACTTTGTGTAGTTGCACAAAATGCATTACGCAGGAGAGGCTTAATAAATAATTGCCACCATAAATGGCCAGATACTGGTGTTTCTATCAACTGCGAGCTGTTGAATCACAAGTCAGGTAATAAAGGATAAGCACAGCACTCGTTAACAATCCAAACACATTCTTTGCTCTCCTCAGCCACCAGAGTTCAAAATTACCCGCACAATTTGATCCACCCCGCACAAATGGACTGTCCCAAATACTACGTAGCCCAAACGTACCCACTAGCAAGAGCCCACATGACCACAACGTAGGCATACGTACAGCCCAACGCAGCCCCTACGTAAAAAAGGGGTGGGTATACGCAGCCCCTACGTCAAAAAGGTGTGGGTATACCAGAGGAGGATGGGTTCCCCCCTTGAGTCTGGTTCCTCCCAAGGTTTCTTCCTAGTTACACCAGGGAGTTTTTCCTTGCCACTGTTGCCTCTGGCTTGCTCTTGTGGGGGGTTTAGGCTGGATTTTGCTGTGAAGTGCATTGTGACAACTAGTTGTTAAATGCGCTATATACCCATGATGTAGTTGATTGATGGAAACCGTTTTCAGCTAATTCCATGCTGTCCCTTCTTTTGGACATACACACATTGCTAATGCTAGCACAACTCTAAGGTAACCGGTAGCATCCACTACCAAACACACTTAAACACTCCACAGTGCACCCAAAGCAAATAAAATATGACGACAGTCTATCGGGGTTATTTTGAGTGTTTATACCATCATTTTTGAAGTCAAACTATCGTTGAATCCTTTACTGTGCTGACCTATATTCTCTGTGGAAGTACAGCGGCGGAGCGAACGTGGCCATTGCAACTTGTTGCTCTTCTTTGTTGTTTTAGTCGACCAGTGCCGGCACTACATTCGTAGGTAACGTAAAATATCGCTCCGCCGCCATACTTCCACAGATCTCCTAAAAAGATTAAGCTTGGTAGCCTACTACTTACGTGATCTCCCATGTCGACTCACAGCCCAACAACAGTTTTTTGTCCAGGTCCCATTACGATTTGTTGAAATATTCCGACAACACCAGTAGTAACGTTAACACTTGCTAGCCAAACGACTCCCTGTTAGCCAAACGACTCCCTGTTAGCCAAACGACTCCCTGTGAGCCAAACGACTCCCTGTGAGCCAAACGACTCCCTGTTAGCCAAACGACTCCCTGTGAGCCAAACGACTCCCTGTGAGCCAAACGACTCCCTGTGAGCCAAACGACTCCCTGTTAGCCAAACAACTCCCTGTTAGCCAAATGACTCCCTGTGAGCCAGCCCACTCGATCGGAACAATTGAAACACTCTTTGTGAAAAAAAATTCAGGTATGAAAATTAATCATTCAGAATGTGTCAGAATATTATTGGTATAATCAGTAATTACATAATCCTGGTAGGCACTGTGCAGGGCGTAAGAGCAGGGAGATTGAGGGAGTGCCCCTCATCTTCCACCCAGGTATTCCTACAGATAAATGCATGAGGGGGAATGATGAGGCCTAAAAACAATATACAGTATGACCACTATTTGATTATACACAATGTACTATATATGTATATATGTGTGTGTGTGTGTGTGTGTGTGTGTGTGTGTATATATATATATATATATATCACTACAGACCACTGTATGGCCAGGGTGCAGAAATAAAGGCTGTGTCCTGACTTTATGTAAGGGTGTTGTTCTGTGCCAGGCAGTGCCTTGATCGGCTTACGACACACTTACATAAAGATGATATACTGTACAGGGAGGTCTGGGCCAGTTTGCAACACAGGTCTAATATTCCTCTCAAAACCAGAACCACCGCACACACCTATATACTCACACACAGGCCTCTGACCATCAAGGACACACGGGCAGACACACACACACGCACACACACACACACACACACACACACACACACACACACACACCGGAATAAGGGGCCCAGCCATACTTTTAATTGCTTCTGGAAGGATCTGAGCGAGAGAAAGACTCCCTCAGCCTTCCAGAGAGTTCCGCCTAGCTTACCATGCTGAAGTGTCAAAAACAGCATATATATTCACGCAGATGTGCTCATTATTTTACAAAGGACCATTTAGTTACCTAAGACTAGGCGCTGCCTAATCTAGATGGAGTGTCAAAATGAAATATATTCACAAGTATGCGCTCATTTTCTTACAAAGGTCCATTCAGAGGCATTACATAGGTGTTCTCAGCTTTAAAACAGAGGGACACTGACACGCACATAGGCAAAAACATACACACACACACACACACACACACACTTCTTTAATTCTAATGCTTCTGGCCGCTGACCTCTCGACCTCCAGGAGGCCCAGCTTGGTTCTTATCTAATATGTTCAAATAGTGGAGAGGAAAAGTTTTAAAATGTGTGTGTGTGTGAACATTCAAGGATTATAATACTACAAAAGAATCTTGCATATTATAGAGAAAATGTTGGCTTGTATTCTGTAATGCATCCACACGTACACAGTGGTCTGTGGAAATAAAGCTTACAGTTAGTCTTGAGTTTGTCAGATTGAGGGGAATGATAAGTATTCACTTTTATCTGTGAAGGCAACAGAGCTATTCAGTGTGTCCTCACAGTAGTGGACTGCCTGATGTTCTTTTCACAGTCTGATTGCTGATTGCCACCATAGGCTGTATGTAAATGGGTCAATGACAAATAAGGTTTTCAAAATGAAAAAAAAATAAAATACTGACCAAAATTGATTTTAAATACATTCTTAATTCCACAAGAATGTATCCTGTGTATTTATATTTGTTTCATAGCTTTTAAGGTGATATAAATACATTTTTAAACAAGATTTCAGATTTTACCACCCAGAAATGTCAGGTGGTGCGACCATATAGGAATTTTGAATAATACACTTTTAATGCATTTACCACTACTGAAAACCTGCAAATATGAATCATTGTAGTGTGTAAATACACATCACATGGTAAATTCCACTTTAATTTCTTTATTTATGGCAGTTTTATTCATTTATAGAAACGGCCACTTCTTTTTGTTTTCAAACACCTTATTTTTCATAGAGAGAAAGAAAACAAAAATTCTAACAGGAAAAATTATTTGTATACATTATTTAAAGATTTTCCGTTATATTTCTGATTTAATTTTGCAGACTGCAATGGGAATGGATACATTTAAATGTAAATTTGCTGGTCGCACCACCTGACCATGACCAGTCGCGCCACCTGACATTGTGCTCAATAACGATTGATATTCACTAAATAAAAAGAAGGATATGTAAATGCATTTTACTCTGGTTTCATTTGGCTTTTATTTGAAACCTGAGCATTTTATACTGGAATTTAATTATACAATTACATTTCATTCAGGCCAGCAACAGTGGTAATGTCAATAAGATAACATTTGCTCAATGCTTTAAAAATAAAACTGAAACATGAAGTCTCAAGGAACACATTTCAATAATGAAATGCAACTGGATAATTTTTTAAACTATCTCTATGCCATGCTGTTTTTTCTTTGCTTGATAATGGCATCTACAAAAACTTAAAAGGTACAATATGCAACTTTGAGTATCAATTTTGGTTATGTAGTCCTATATTCTTCAAGAGTAGGACTTTATCACCTTTAAACAACTTAATATCATACAGAAAGATGTATAAATTTAAGAAAATGTATTTAATATCTTCAAACATATTAATTAACATCACTTTTTTCAATTGGTTTAACTGTGATTCTAGTCGCGCCACCTGACATATTGGTCGCACCACCTGACTTCAAACCTAACAGGAATGAACTTGAACACCTATATATATTTTTGTCCTTGAACTCAAGGTTATACATATATTTTTTCAATCAAATACACATTTTCTGAATAAAAACTCATTTTCATAGTTTTCCAGGGGTCATACCACCTGACATGGTAAGTTGAACCAACCTCACCATTACTCAAAAACGTCAAATTATGTAATATTTGTGGGAGAGTTCTAACCTTGTTACTGCATGACAGGGGTCCTGTGGGGTGTTCTGTGTGATGTCACACCCTGTTGCATCGTTTTCTTAAAGGCACAGTACATAAAATGATGTTTTTATGTTGGTCGCCCCCCCTGACATTTGGAGAAGTGAATTTCTCAGACAAAGGTTTTTTAAGTAATAGAATAGTTTTGAAATAGGACTGTTAAACTACTTTCCATCATTTATAAGCAATCTAACATAAAATCATGCCAAACTATTTGATTAGGAATTTTATTGAGAAAATTATCCTTTTTATTGCAGTTTTGTTCTCTGTATATATGTTCGGACGGTCGCACCACCTGACATTTTGGGACTTTAGAACACCAAAACTCGAAATATAAATTGAATTTCAATAAATTTGATATATAACATGTTTTTTTTTTATTGTTTTGTTTTTAGGAAAGTAATTAATTCGGACACAAAAAAATCACGTCATGTCATTGACCCACATACAGTAACTATAATGTAACACAAATTCTATTTATTATATCTTGCGTACACTGTTGGGTCGATATGAACAGGTAAAAGTTTGCATAACAAGTAAATTATATCAGAGGTTCTCTCAAAAATGGTAGATGAAAATGAACCGCAATTTAATCTGGTCCACAGTTAGTCGCTTTAATTTTACTTTACTGTTCACATATGCTGTAGTAACACTTCCCTAACTAACCCCAAAGAACGCATCAAGTGCTTTCTGGCACTGAAGGGGAAAACTAGTACTTTGTACGATAATTGTGTCAAGTGCTTTCTAGATTTGTCATAGGAGTATTGAAATTACATTGATTAAAGGGGAAATGTGGTGAGCTGTACTGAAAAACTGTGTTGCTAGTAATGTAATTCTGTCAGAATTATCTATTGCACAGTTACAATACACATTCCAGAGAGATTGGTTTGTGTTCCATAACCTGAAACTCAGCTGTTGTTTGTGTCACTCAGACTATTGCTAATGCTACTAATACTGTGATCCATATTTTGCATTTCAAATATAGGAAATCAACTGCAGTCAATGCAGTCTCTGCATTATGTGTTTCATGTGCGTTAGTTCATTTGTAGTTTCTAAGTGTATTCATTTCTGTTACTTTATTGTACTTTTATTATTTTAACCTATTAGATCATTGTAATGATCACTTATTGAACTATTATCGTCAAACTATGGCCAGGCCATTTCCTATATAATGAAATCATAGCATTTCATCAAAGTCCAGTATGAATAAATGCCAGGTGTAATGCCTAATTAAAACCAGCAGAGGCCGATGTTGAGCCATGAAAAGGAAGAGGGGCACAGGGACCCCTGGTGTAGGATATCAGAGGAAAGGACCAGCCCCTGTGGGAGGAGGCAAGGTTAAGCCTCCAATAGGTGGAGTTAAAGACAGGATATAAGGCCTAGGGGACTGGGCGGGGCTGTTACGAATGCTGAGAGTGAATGTGTATTAGTTTGGGCAGACCAGCCCGGGGTTTTTTGTATGTCATTATTGAATCATATACAATAAAACCGATTGCATCAGACTCATCAGAAGATCATGGTTGTTTTTCCTGAAGAAACACTCAACGGTGTGGAAGAAACTCCCCAGTACATCTGGCCTGGACTGGGGTCAGGTTTTATTCCACACCTTCTCTTGGCAAGTTTAGCCGGGTCGAACGAGAGCTTAGGTCTGCCTTCACATTTCACTTGGGTCTTCTCTACAAAAGGCATGCATTGAAACACCAACCCGTCTCGAAGACGATCAACAATGTCTCCCATTTTGTCCATGTTAACTACAGTGGCACTGGCCATGACAGCTGAATGAAATGCTTAACTGACTAAGATACCAAAAAAGCAAGCCCACAAGTGAAAAATGCTAAATAAATGACACAATTCACTCCACACTTTCTCTGAATGCTGAAAAAAAGAGAAAAATCAAAACGCACACAGTCACTGTAGATATAGCTAGCTACAGAGCTCTCCATATTTACATGAGTGTCAAGTAACTTCTTTGGTTGAATTTGTCTTAACTGGGTGGGAGGGGTGAATCAAACAGACACGATATTGCTCAATCAAATTAGTGGCACAAATTAATCTAGTTCGCTTTCGTCCTCGTAGTCACTCACTGACGAGCGATAATTCGCTAAAAACAACTAGAAATCACCTGGGCCGTGTCCGAATCAGCACTCTTCCACACTGTTGAGTAGCCTTGGTGAGTACACTGGGGCCGTGTCCGAATCAGCACTCTTCCACACTGTTGAGTAGCCTTGGTGAGTACACTGGGGCCGTGTCCGAATCAGCACTCTTCCACACTGTTGAGTAGCCTTGGTGAGTACACTGGGGCCGTGTCTGAATCAGCACTCTTCCACACTGTTGAGTAGCCATGGTGAGTACACTGGGGCCGTGTCCGAATCAGCACTCTTCCACACTGTTGAGTAGCCTTGGTGAGTACACTGGGGCCGTGTCCGAATCAGCACTCTTCCACACTGTTGAGTAGCCTTGGTGAGTACACTGGGGCCGTGTCCGAATCAGCACTCTGATCCAATACGGAGGTGCCAGGGAGATCTGTAAGGTGGATGGTAACATTGACAGTGCCAAATATCAACAGATTCTTGCCTCCCAGTACATTCCCAACTACAAGAGGGGTCAGATTTTTCAACAGGATGGAGCTCCTTGCCATACCTCAGGTTCCACTATGAAGTTTCTCAGGGGGAAGAAGATCAAGGTCCTTCAGGGATGGCCAGCACAGTCTCCAGATATGAATAGTATTGAGCATATCTGGGGAAGAATGAAGGAGGAAGCTTGGAGGACCAAGTCGAAGAACTTGGAGGAGCTTTGGGATGCCTGCAAGGTGGCCTTCCATGCCATCCCCGACGACTTCATCAACAAGCTCTACGACTAAAACCGGATGGCAACTGTTCTGCAGGCCAAAGGAACCCATACAAGATATTAATTTCTTAACTTATAGTCCATGATGAAATACTAGACTGATTTTTCATTTGGTATTTTATTAACTTTTTGAGAAAGATAAAATTTATTGATTATAATTTGATTTGCGACAAGACTTTTGTCCAGGTAGAAACTGACTTGTTCATCATTATCAAGCAATTAACCTTATAAGCATCTATTAAATTTGTGTTTTGCTAGTATCTAAATAAACTTTAGACACTTATGATTAATTTGTGTTGTTTCCTAACTGTATTAGCTAATTAAGAGTTGGGTAATTAGCAATTGTCACTTTTGTCCATGCGACAAGACTTTTGGCCGGGACTGTATACATACACCAATAGGGCATGGCAGTGTGTAATGCAGGGTATGATGTGATTGGTGCAGACTGTGGAACAGTGTGGCGGGGTGGATATCTTCATCTCCAACGCTGCAGTGAATCCTTTTGTTGGGAGGGTGCTCAGTCCATCTATAGCTGCCGCTCCGGGCAGCTGCTTCTGGAGGAGGGTGCTCAGTCCATCTATAGCAGCTGCTTCTGGAGGAGGGTGCTCAGTCCATCTATAGCTGCCGCTCCGGGCACCTGCTTCTGGAGGAGGGTGCTCAGTCCATCTATAGCTGCCGCTCCGGGCAGCTGCTTCTGGAGGAGGGTTCTCAGTCCATCTATAGCTGCCGCTCCGGGCAGCTGCTTCTGGAGGAGGGTGCCCAGTCCATCTATAGCTGCCGCTCCGGGCAGCTGCTTCTGGAGGAGGGTGCTCAGTCCATCTATAGCAGCTGCTTCTGGAGGAGGGTGCTCAGTCCATCTATAGCTGCCGCTCCGGGCACCTGCTTCTGGAGGAGGGTGCTCAGTCCATCTATAGCTGCCGCTCCGGGCAGCTGCTTCTGGAGGAGGGTTCTCAGTCCATCTATAGCTGCCGCTCCGGGCAGCTGCTTCTGGAGGAGGGTGCCCAGTCCATCTATAGCTGCCGCTCCGGGCAGCTGCCCAAAGTGGGACAAGAGGAGAAAAGATATATTATCAGTAGGCAGATAGATAGTAATGTGAATGGACTGATAGGTGAATCATCGCTACAGCTGAGCCATCAGCTCATTCGACTGGAGCTTCACTCACGGGACCTGCCTAAACTAACGCTACGCTCAATTTCAATAATTGTCGTTAAAGTTAAAATCTCCATTAACATTATTAAAGCGAAACACTTAGGTTAGGCGGTATGGATCTGTTCAAAAAGCCCACCCACCAATCCAGGCAAGCATGAACAACCAAACCAAAAACAACCATACGCCAAGCGCTGTTAGTACGTGGCCTCCGGCTGACGTGACGACTATGTGTAACAACCTTTCGCTTCAGGATGAAGCCATTCTGTCCATCAGCTCAAGGCCAGGAATTATGAACATTAGCTATATGCCAAAACAGAAACAGTCATGTTTCTATACAGTGGAGCTCATTCCTTCGTGGATTGAAATAATTGTCGACACCTGTGTGAACCTTTCGCTTTGAAGCCATCATGTCCATCAGCTCAAGGCCATTGTATGCAAATTAATTTGGTATGTGAACTAACAAACATGTTGGCATTCCCCCAAGGCCGACCTTTGGCTTCTGTCTGTCAGTTCAAGGCCATTCTAACATGTGAATTAATATTTGGTATGTGAACCAACAAGCATGTTAGCATTTCCCCCGAGGCCAAGGTTAACCAATGAGCCGGAATTATTAAAGTTATTAAAATGATCATTTGTTATTGCATTCCATGTGAAACACATTGGTACTTTTAACTGCATAAATAACAACAAAATAAACAATTTTGAGTCATTTTCAAATTAAATCAAATTGGAGCTCCAAGAACAGTAATTAAAGGGATATATGGCAGTTTTTGTCAAATCCATTTAATAGGCTGTCGAACCATGTCTCCAGTCTGAAATCACGTCAGGTGTCACATTAATTTCCCAAAAGAAGCTGCAAGTGTTGCAAATGCTTTTAAGACATCCTAGAGAATTATGATACATATTAAAAAAGATATTTGGAACTTGTATGTTGTTTTTATATTGACCTGTGACAACACCTTAACACAAATGGCAGTAAAATGATAACATAATAGGACGGTTAAACAAGCAAATACACTTCCAGGAAGCCCTGTACATTATGCCCCCTGAGGTTGTCCATGTGCATGTCGTATTCTTCAAAAAAGAATGTTTAATCTTATTTTTGGTTGGAACTACTTCATATGGCTATGTAAAATGTAAAGTTTAGTGTAGTATATGATATAAACACTGTGACACTGGTCCATGGGAGTAGCCTACCAACACAAAACATAAAAACAGATTTTCACATTTTAAATTGTGAATAAGTCCTATAAAATTAATATACTTGTCTCTGGAAACATACCATCACTGTTGAAAGATCCCACCCAAGGCAGGCACATCCATTCTGCGTAACCCTGCTGGCTGCTGCATCTGGAGACTCTTGCGATGGCGATGTCTGTAGAGAGTGAAGTCTCGTTCGTGGACTAAATACCAAGCAGTCTACCTCCAGTGTTTTCAATGGGCGCTGTGGGAAAGGTGCAAACCTGTGCACTTCACACTGTTGCCAGCAGGGGGTGACAGATATACGAAAAGTTCTAAAAACTGATCGTTTGAAATGAGAACTGTAATTTCTTCTTGGTAAATTGTTGATTCCAGGTTCTTAGAAGGGGCATGGATTTCCATTGCAGGATCCAGGTAATCCAGGTCATACCTTTTGTGGGGAGGTTGCCAGCGCATCACCCATGTACCCTGATTCCATTTCAGGGGTCCCTACTACTGATTTGTTGCATGGGTTTAAAAGGAAAGAACTGGGACACACTGCATGAAAAAGCTTGGTCAAAATTCCTGTTGTTCAATAAAGTTATGGATGAAAAAAAAGGTGAAGATCAGGGATCCTCAATCTTATCCAGAAACTACCGGTGTTTGTGCACGCTTTTGTTCAAAACCAAGTTACACACAGGAGTTCTAATGATCAAACAGTGGTTAATCAAATTAGTGGTTAATTAGTAGAATCATGTGTGTAGCCTAACTGCTTGGCAACGAATTCAAGTCCTCTGTGATTGGTTAGAAACAGAAACATCACGATTTCGCAGGGGATTTGGGGTAATACCCCTCTGAAAAGTGCGGTCTAGTGATGGGCAAAACAGTTCACTTCAGTGACTCGAATCACTAGAATCAGTTCATTAAAAAGATTTGTTCAAAAGATTCGTTCACCGAATCGTTCAGTGCTTGGGCGGAGCTCCGACTGCGTACTGCGTAGTCCGACTCACTGCGTATTGAAGTGAACTGAAACGGCCGAACGGTTCATGCGGAAGTGCTGTCGCTTTGACAAATGCGCCAAACTCCGTTTACAAATCTTGATATTTTAAAAGTTTCCTCGTTGAATATCAGTATCGGAGGTGAACGCTGGTTTTCAATGACTTTTACGTCTTAACTTGCTGGGCCTGATTCTGGCAGTTTGAGCCGCTGATTATCACTCAGGATCACGTCATGTTAACTCACCGTGTCTAGTAGCCTTCAGTGAACGAATCACGACACGTTCGCTCGCAGAAGTCCACTCTGCACACTCGCTGCCTCGCTCGGCGCCCGCCCGCCCGTGAATGATTCGTTCAGCACAGCAGAACTGGTTCGCAGGGGACGAATCACGTTCGCTCGCGGCAGTCCCTCCCCCTCCCTGCACGCTCGCTGCTGATCAGATCCGTTCGAGAGCTCAACTGAACTGAGAAATGAACGGATCTTTTAAGTAAGTGATTCAGTTCAGTTCGTTCACCCAAAAGATTCGGTCTTTTGAACGAATCGTTCGCAAACGACACAACACTAGTGCGGTTTGATGGTCTGATGCGGACTTGCTAGAGGGGCGCATCAAGGGCTCATGGTGGTGCTCGAGAGTACCCTTGCCAAACACAAAATAAGAAATGGGACACACTAAGCCCCTAGAGGTTCTCGCGGGCACCCGAATTTGAAGTGCTCAAGTGGGTATTGGGACGCGTCTATGTTAGCTAAGTTAACGTAACGTTACTAACTTTACTAAAACGGGAGCATGAAATTGTATTTTAATAACTAAACTAACTCATGTTACTTAGCTAAAACTATCCAATCGTGAAATTGCTTATTGATAGCTGATGTTAACTAATAACATTAACAACTAATAAATAATAGAATAACATAGAATAAATAATAAATATTGGCTGAGAGAAAGCTGGAGCAGACAACATTTTCTTTTGTTGTCTGTCTCTAGCTCTCAGGCATGAGATGGCCTTTTCTGGTAAGATATTCCTCCTTTTTAGACCTTGCATTAAAACACACTGAATTCCTCTTTATACAAGTTGTATAAACTATAAACACCCATCCCCTCTTTCTCTATCCAGCTCCAGACCCTGCCCCTGCCCAGGTACCTCAGTGGAGGTTACCCCTGGTAAGTCTGGTTCAAAAACACATGGACGGAAGCATAGCTACTCACTCACCCACTCACTCACCCACTCACTCACTCACCCACTCACCCACTCACTCACTCACTCACTCACCCACTCACTCACTCACTCACTCACCCACCTACTCACTCACCCACTCACTCACCCACCTACTCACTCACCCACTCACTCACCCACTCACTCAATCACTCACCCGCTCACTAACCCACTCACTCACCCACTCACTCACTCACCCACCTACTCACTCACTCACTCACCCACTCACTAACCCACTCACTCACCCACTCACTCACTCACCCACTCACTCACCCACCCACTCACACACTCACCCACTCACTCACCCACTCACCCACTCACTCACTCACCCACTCACTCACTCACCCACTCACTCACTCACCCACTCACTCACTCACTCACTCACCCACCTACTCACTCACCCACTCACTCACCCACCTACTCACTCACCCACTCACTCACCCACTCACTCAATCACTCACCCGCTCACTAACCCACTCACTCACCCACTCACTCACCCACCTACTCACTCACCCACTCACTAACCCACTCACTCACCCACTCACTCACTCACCCACTCACTCACCCACCCACCCACTCACACACTCACCCACTCACTCACCCACTCACTCACCCACTCACCCACTCACTCACTCACCCACTCACCCACTCACTCACCCACTCACTCACTCACTCACCCACTCACTCACTCACCCACTCACTCACTCACTCACCCACCTACTCACTCACCCACTCACCCACTCACCCACTCACTCAATCACTCACCCGCTCACTAACCCACTCACTCACCCACTCACTCACTCACTCACCCACCTACTCACTCACTCACTCACCCACTCACTAACCCACTCACTCACCCACTCACTCACTCACCCACTCACTCACCCACCCACCCACTCACACACTCACCCACTCACTCACCCACTCACTCACTCACCCACTCACTCACTCACCCACTCACCCACTCACTCACCCACTCACTCACTGACTCACCCACCCACTCACTCACACTCACCCACTCACTCACCCACCCACCCACCCACTCACTCACTCACTCACTCACTCACAAATACACACTCACCAGAAATATGGAAACAAATACATTACTGCACACTTTGGGCAATTATTATCCTGGTGGTATTGGAGAATGTTGTGTTACCCTATGGTCTCTGACTCTAATCCAGCTCAAGTAGTTGCATGTACAGAATACTAACAAATACCTCTCTCTACTACCTCGTTTTCTCAGTGCCCCTTAAACCGATCTTTGTGTCCTCCTTCCCTCAGTATTGGAGGAGATGAGCAAGTCCTGTACCAACTCTGTATACAAAGGTGTTGTGTGAGGTCATTTGTGGGGTAGCTGTATAAAATGTAAGAAAATGTAAAATGTGTCATCGTATTTTATTTGCTTTGGGTGCACTGTGGAGTGTTTAGGTGCGTTTGGTCGTGGATGCTACTGGTTGCCATAGAGTTGCGCTAGCATTAGCAACGTGTGTATGTCCAAAAGAAGGGACAGTATGGAATTAGTTGAAAATGGTTTCCATCAATCAACTACATCATGGGTAAGTCGTAATTGAGACATTATGTCCAAAATTCCGAACTATCCCTTTAAACCTTGAAGTTCCTTTGAGGGATATACAGTGCCCTCCACTATTATTGGCACCCCTGGTAAAGATGAGTAAAAAAGGTTATAAAAAATTCACCGTTTGGTGAATTAGCTTAATCTCACACTGAAAAAATGAGAAAAATCCAAACTTTAATTGAAGTAAATTTATTATGAGAAAAAAATCCCTCATCAAGAAATAATTATTTTTAACAAAACCACGTGTGCCACAATTATTGGCACCCCTGCATTTATATATATAATAAAGTAATCATTTTTAATATTTGGTTGCATATCCTTTGCATGCCATGACTTCCTGATGTCTGTGACCCAACAAGATCAAAAGACTCTTGACGTCTTATTTTCTGGTACTTAAGCTAATTCACTAAACGGTGAACTTACTCCTTCTTACTCCTTTTTAAAGTTTCATTATCCATTATAATTACTATAATTGCTTCGTATGCCTTAGGAGGTTCTTGTTATCTCTCATCTTTCAAGCTATATTCACCCACCTATCGGGAGGCGAAGCAGATAACCACCCACCTATCGGGAGGCGAAGCAGATAAGCAAAATTCCTTCATTCATCAACCATGCAAAACATCAACCGTGCAAAATGTAAGTCTGGGTTTTTCTTTGTTGGCTGTGCCGTTGACAACGCTACAACTTTTGGCCAATTTAGTTTTTTCCTTCTTCAGTTGTTTTCTTCCCTTGTGTTGTTTTTGGCAAAGCATGTTTGAACATTTTCCCCCAAAATGGGGTGTGGAATGTGCATCACATCCCCCCAGGTGAAGTTTGCAGGTGAAGAGTTTTAGGGTGGAACCAATACTGGAGCGGAACCAGTTCTGTGGGCTCTTTCACCTCTCTGGAGCGGGACCAGTTCTGTGGGCTCTCTCACCTCTCTGGAGCGGAACCAGTTCTGTGGGCTCTCTCACCTCTCTGGAGCGGAACCAGTTCTGTGGGCTCTTTCACCTCTCTGGAGTGGGACCAGTTCTGTGGGCTCTCTCACCTCTATGTGTGCTAAGTTAACGTAACGTTACTAACTTTACTAAAACGAGGGCATGAAATTGTATTTTAATAACTAAACTAACTCATGTTACTTAGCTAAAATTATCCAATCGTGAAATTGCTTATTGATAGCTGATGTTAACTAATAACATTAGCAACTAATAAATAATAGAATAACATAGAATAAATAATTAATATTGGCTGAGAGAAAGCTGGAGCAGAGACAACATTTTCTTTTGTTGTCTGTCTCTAGCTCTCAGGCATGAGATGGCCTCTTCTGGTAAGATAATCCTCCTTTTTACACCTTGCATTAAAAGACACTGAATTCCTTGGCCCTTCTTTATACAAGTTGTATAAACTATAAACACCCATCCCCTCTTTCTCTCTCCAGCTCCAGACCCTGCCCAGGTACCAGGTACCTCAGTGGAGGTTACCCCTGGTAAGTCTGGTTCAAAAACACATGGACGGAAGCATAGCTACCCACTCACCCACTCACCCACCCACTCACTCACTCACCCACTCACTCACTCACTCACCCACTCACTCAGTCACTCACCCACCCACTCACTCACCCACTCACTCACTCACCCACTCACCCACTCACTCACCCACTCACTCAGTCACTCACCCACCCACCCACTCACTCACTCACCCACCCACTCACTCACCCACTCACTCACCCACTCACTCAGTCACTCACCCACCCACTCACTCACCCACTCACTCAGTCACCCACCCACTCACTCAGTCACTCACCCACTCACTCAGTCACTCACCCACCCACCCACTCACCCACCCACTCACTCACCCACTCACTCAGTCACCCACTCACTCACCCACTCACTCAGTCACTCACTCAGTCACTCACCCACCCACCCACTCACCCACTCACTCAGTCACTCACCCACCCACCCACTCACTCACCTACTCACTCAGTCACTCACCCACCCACCCACTCACTCACCCACCCGCCCACCCACTCACCCACTCACTCACTCACCCACTCCCTCACTCACCCACCCGCCCACCCACTCACTCACCCACTCACCCACTCACTCAGTCACCCACCCGCCCACTCACTCACCCACTCACTCAGTCACTCACCCACCCACCCACTCACTCACCCACCCGCCCACCCACTCACTCACCCACTCACCCACTCACTCAGTCACCCACCCGCCCACTCACTCACCCACTCACTCAGTCACTCACCCACTCACCCACTCACTCACTCACCCACTCACCCACCCACCCACTCACTCACTCACCCACTCCCTCACTCACCCACCCCGCCCACCCACTCACTCACCCACTCACCCACTCACTCAGTCACCCACCCGCCCACTCACTCACTCACCCACTCACTCACCCACTCACTCACTCACCCACTCACTCACTCACCCACCAACTCACTCACTCACTCACTCACCCACTCACTCACCCACCCACCCACCCACCCACTCACTCACTCACTCACTCACTAACTCACTCACCCACCCACCCACTCACTCACTCACTCACCCACCCACTCACTCACTCACTCACTCACTAACTCACTCACCCACCCACCCACTCACTCACTCACTCACCGACCCACCCACTCACTCACCCACTCACTCACCCACTCACTTACCCACTCACCCACTCACTCACGCACTCACAAATACACACTCACAAAAATATGGAAATAAATACATTACTGCACACTTTGGGCAATTATTATCCTGGTGGTATTGAAGAATGTTGTATTACCCTATGGTTTCTGACTCTAGTCCAACTCAAGTAGTTGCATGTACAGAATACTAACAAATACCTCTCTCTACTACCTCGTCTTCTCAGTGCCCCTTAAACCGATCTTTGTGTCCTCCTTCCCTCAATATTGGAGGA
This sequence comes from Synaphobranchus kaupii, assembly GCA_029718625.1. Lineage (NCBI taxonomy): Eukaryota > Metazoa > Chordata > Actinopteri > Anguilliformes > Synaphobranchidae > Synaphobranchus > Synaphobranchus kaupii. The sequence continues at coordinate 50,622,140 of CM056381.1, forward strand.
GATGAGCAAGTCCTGTACCAACTCTGTATACAAAGGTGTTGTGTGGGGTCATTTGTGGGGTAGCTGTATAAAATGTAAGAAAATGTAAAATGTGTCATCGTATTTTATTTGCTTTGGGTGCACTGTGGAGTTTTTAAGTGCGTTTGGTCGTGGATGCTACTGGTTGCCATAGAGTTGCGCTAGCATTAGCAACGTGTGTATGTCCAAAAGAAGGGACAGTATGGAATTAGCTGAAAATGGTTTCCATCAATCAACTACATCATGGGTAAGTTGTAATTGAGACATTATGTCCAAAATTCCGAACTATCTCTTTAAACCTTGAAACCTATATACAGTGCCCTCCACTATTATTGGCACCCCTGGTAAAGATGAGTAAAAAGGGTTATAAAAAATTCACCGTTTGGTGAATTAGCTTAATCTCACACTGAAAAAATGAGAAAAATCCAACCGTTAATTGAAGTAAATTTATTATGAGAAAAAAATCCCTCATCAAGAAATAATTATTTTTAACAAAACCATGTGTGCCACAATTATTGGCACCCCTGCATTTATATATCTAATAAAGTAATCATTTTTAATATTTGGTTGCATATCCTTTGCATGCCATGACTTCCTGATGTCTGTGACCCAACAACATCAAAAGACTCTTGACGTCTTATTTTCTGGTACTTGAGCTAATTCACTAAACAGTGAATTTTTTATAACCCTTTTTTTACAACTAGGGGAGAAGAAGGGGCCAATAATAGTGGAGGACACTGTATTTGTATGTCATTTAGAATTTTAAAAGAAAGTTCTTTGGTTTTTGGGAAAATGAGAAATGTGAGGTATGTTGTTCTTACTCCTTTTTGAAGTTTCATTATCCATTATAATTACTATAATTGCTTTGTATGCCTTAGGAGCTTCTTGTTATCTCTCATCTTTCAAGCTATAATCACCCACCTATCGGGAGGCTAAGCAGATAATCACCCACCTATCGGGAGGCTAAGCAGATAATCACCCACCTATCGGGAGGCTAAGCAGATAATCACCCACCTATCGGGAGGCTAAGCAGATAATCACCCACCTATCGGGAGGCGAAGCAGATAAGCAACATTCCTTCATTCATCAACCATGCAAAACATCAACCGTGCAAAATGTAAGTCTGGGTTTTTCTTTGTTGGCTGTGCCGTTGACAACGCTACAACTTTTGGGCAATTTAGTTTTTTCCTTCTTCAGTTGTCTTCTTCCTTTGTGTTGTTTTTGGCAAAGCATGTTTGAACATTTTCCCCCAAAATGGGGTGTGGAATGTGCGTCACATCCCCCCAGGTGAAGTTTGCAGGTGAAGAGTTTTAGGGTGGAACCAATACTGGAGCGGGACCAGTTCTGTGGGCTCTTTCACCTCTCTGGAGCGGGACCAGTTCTGTGGGCTCTGGAGCGGGACCAGTTCTGTGGGCTCTGGAGCGGGACCAGTTCTGTGGGCTCTCTCACCTCTCTGGAGCGGGACCAGTTCTGTGGGCTCTGGAGCAGGACCAGTTCTGTGGGCTCTGGAGCGGGACCAGTTCTGCGGGCTCTGGAGCAGGACCAGTTCTGTGGGCTCTGGAGCGGGACCAGTTCTGCGGGCTCTCTCACCTCTCTGGAGCGGGACCAGTTCTGTGGGCTCTTTAGTTGTGTGGACTGTATTTATTTTATTATTTATATGAGGCTTCTGCATTTTTGGTTTTCTTTGGGCCTACACAGCTTCACAAAACAGCTTACGTCCACACCGCCTGTCGCCAGGCGAATGTTTGTCCCTCAATTTAGAGTTAGGCTCCTCCCCCTGTCACTCATCAGTGCCTCTCAGTGGGAGGTTCCCCGGCTGTATGATAAGAAACACACACACTCTTCTTCACAGCTTTAACTCCTGACCTGCACATCTTACCCCAAACCAGCTGGGCTCCAGGGATCCTCCATTCATTCTCTTCTCCGTCTCCTATCTACACTCTACTTGCAGTAAGTAACACCAACTTCCAATGATTTCACACCTGAATACATCACTGATCTTTTTAAAATCCAACTCCCTCCTCTTTCTCCTCTCTATACTACTTTTTCTCCTATTAATATGAACACAATGCCATATTACAAGTTTAACTGTTCATACATTTTCAAATATTTCATACAATTAAAGGTATATACCACTGAATGTTTCAATTGTATTCAAGTCAATAGGGATAATTGGTCATGTAAAGTTTGTGCGTAAATTAAAGGTTCTCAGGTGCAACATTTCATACAATTAAAGGTATATTCTGCTGAATATTTCAACTGTATTCAACTCAATAGGGATAATTAGTCATGTAAAGTTTGTGTGTAAATTAAAGGTTCAGGCGCAACATTTCATACAATTATAAGGTATATTCCGCTGAACATTTCAACTGTATTCAGCGGAATTCAAACTTCATCCGAACAGTAAAGGTGCTAAACTTTTGTCCACGAACTATGTGGAGGCGTTGAAATGATATCCGGCACATCCGAGCCCGTCTTTTAAGGTAACACCTGTTATTCATTATGTTAGGCTTCCGCGCTCAAACCATAGACCGAATTGTGTTTCTTTTAATAATCTATTAGTAGTGCCGCTTTCTGAAGGCACAATCAGTAGCGCGAGTGAGGTTATGTGTGTGGATCCTGTAAACCTGCCATCGCAGCCTAAACCTTTTTCACCATCTAAGTTTAAAACTCGTAAGAGCGGGCTCGGAGTTCTATGTATGAATGTTAGAAGCATGGTTCCTAAAATGGATTTCATTCGATCCTGGACTCATGAAACCTGCCCGGATATTTTTGTGATTACAGAATCCTGGCTCACAAATGCAATATCAGACTCGGTAATTGCTATTGATGGGTATAATGTGTTCAGGTGTGACAGGCTACGTAAAGGAGGCGGCGTTGTTTGTTACATCAAACCCTCCCTATCAGCAAACGTGTTATATGCCAAATCTACCCCTGGTCAATCTGAAAATCTTATAATGAAAGTTGATGTGGGTGGCAACCCTCTAATTGTTGTAGCAATATATCGTCCTCCATCTGCTTCTACCGCTATCGCTAATTTATCACACCTCCTATCTGATTATGCACATTCGGAGATGCTAATAATGGGCGATTTAAATCTCGATTGGCTGACGAGCGCCTCTGACCCACTAAAGGCTGTCTGCGTAGAACTAAATTTAACGCAGCTTATTCGAGATCCCACAAGACCAAATTTTAGGGATCCTACTAGATCCTCTTTGATTGATTTGATTTTAACAAATAGACCCCACAAATACGCTCTGAGCGGCGTTTTCCCTTTAGATTTTAGTGATCATTGCCCCATAGCGTGCATTAGAGACCTGAAAGCCTCTAAAACACCTCCATGTTTTATAACTAAAAGAAATTATAAACATTTCTGTGAGCAGGGATTCCTGCATGATATTTTTTGGAGCGATTTAAATGTAGCAGGTGCTATTCCAGACCCTGACCTAGCTTTGGCTCATTTTACCACTGTTTTTAATGGTATTGTAGATAAACATGCTCCAGTTAAAAGATTAAGGGTAAAAAATAGATTTAAGCCCTGGTTTTCAAATATTTTATCCACTGAACTACGAACCAGGGATAAAGCATGGGTTAAAGCAAGAGAGACAAATGTGCAGTCTGATTGGCAGGTTTTTAAAACAATAAGAAATAAATGTTGCTCACTGATAAAGAAGGCAAAATCTGAGTATTATATCTCTTCACTAATGGAGACTGAGAATAACCCTTCTAAATTTTGGAAGATTGTCAAGTCCCTAAGTCCTACCCCTTCTTCATCATTACCAAATTCTATCAGCACTGATTCTGGACCTATTACTGATAAATACATGATATGTGATGTTTTTAATCAACATTTTATAGAGGCTGGTAATCTTTTTGAGAACTCTGGTCAGTCCCCTACAAGCGACTTGTCTGACCGCAATCTTAGGTTAACGTCAAAAACTTTAAATTCTCCAGAAAACAGAGCTCTGTTTACATTTAGGGAATTCACAGTGAAAGAGGTCCTATCAGAATTGAAACACATAGATGTGAAGAAATCTACTGGGGAAGATCACTTGGTCCCAAAACTTTTGCGTCTAGCAGCACCAATCATTGCACATTTGATAACTCATATTTTTAATTTGTCATTATTGACTGGAACCATTCCCAATGTATGGAAAGCTGGTCTTGTTCTTCCATTATTCAAAGGTGGTGATGCCAGTTCAGTAAATAGCTATCGGCCGATCACTAAATTGTCTTGCCTGGCTAAAATTTTAGAATCACTTGTAAAGCGGCAACTGTGCAGCTTTTTAACTGTGAATAACATTTTAAATCCACAACAATCTGGTTTCAGGCCTGGCCACAGCACCATCACAGCAACCTCATTGGTTATAAATGACATAGTAACGGCATTGGATAATAAACAAAAATGTGCAGCCCTATTCATTGATCTAGCAAAGGCTTTTGATACGGTGGACCATAACATTTTATTGAAAAAGTTGTCCTCCATCGGGCTTGATAGTGTGGCCTGTACCTGGTTCCAGGCCTACCTTTCTAATAGAACTCAAGCTATTATGGTTGGGGATATGAAGTCACAATTTTTAGAAGTCAAGAAAGGAGTGCCCCAAGGTTCAATACTTGGACCTATTTTGTTTACAATCTATATAAATGATATTGCTAGTAATATAGAAAACTGTAATACTCATTTTTATGCAGATGATACTGTACTTTACGCCTCAGCATCAACGAGCACCCAAGCTCTTGCATATTTACAATCTGCTTTTAATGTTATACAGCAAGCTCTAGCTGGTCTTAAACTAGTTTTAAATATAGAGAAAACAAAGTATATGATCTTATCTACACAAAATAGACATACAATTGTCCCAAATACTTCTATATCCTCTTTGACTGGTGCTCAAATTGAGCAAGTTCAATATTACAAATATTTAGGTATCTGGCTGGATCACGATTTGTCTTTTATAACCCATGTGACCAACTTGTCCAAAAAAATTAAACCTAAAATCGGGTTCCTGTACAGAAATAGATCCTGTTTTTCACTGAAAAACAGAAGGAGGATTGTGCAGGCAACAATCCTACCAATGCTTGATTATGGGGATATTCTTTATGGACACGCTTCAAACAGTACTCTAAGGTCTTTAGATGTAATTTATCATAGCGTGTTGCGCTTTATCACGGGAGATGGTTTCCGAACACATCATTGTACATTATATGATTCAGTAGGGTGGTATTCTCTTAATTATAGAAGGAAACAACATAGCATTTTATTTATTTATAAAGCATTAATTGCTAAACTTCCTCTTTACCTGACTAGGCTTTTGTCCATTAAAAACTTAAGTCACTATACCAGATCTCAAGATTGGATCACATTAGAGGCACCTAAAACCAGAACAAACCTGGGTAATACTGCCTTTAGCACATGTGCGCCCTATATATGGAATAAATGTCAGGATACACTAAAGCTGGATTGCTTTGTTTCCATTGAATCCTTCAAGAATGCTCTGTTGAACATGATAATGAAAGAGGCCAAATGTACTTGCTTTGAGTGATGACTTGATCACTTTGCTCCCTGTCTTGTGTTGTTTCTTATGTAAAACATATTTTATTTATCTGTATATTTACTATATTTGTGAATGTATCTGTACATTAGAACTACTGAAACAACTTTTTCCCAATGATTTCTTGAATTAAAAATGACAATTGTTGATCTTTTGTGAATAGAAGTACAATGTTGTAGATACTTTGTGTAGCCGTGAGTCTGACAGGAGTGAGCAGAGACTGTTCCTCCATCACCCAACCGTAGCAACTTGTTTTATCCCTAAAGGAACCCACCCCGCCACAGTACAACACCAGACACGGTAAGTAAAGGAGAAAAATGCTTTATTACAGAATTCATAAAAGGTTTACAGATAACAACTCAGTCAGAACCGGACCCACGCTGGGTTTAAAAATATTAAAATGGGGCAAAAATTGAAGTGCGATAACTTGTCAATAAAACAGGGGTCATAGCTGGGGCTTGTTTAAGTTGAGCAAGCTTTGTAATGTGAAGAAACCTACTATAATGTATATACATGTTTTTCTAATGCATATACCTTTTAAATGTCACTTTCCTGTTATGACAGTGAATAGTAGCACAAAGGTTTTAGTGTTTCTGCATCTGATAGCTGATCCTGTGCAGTAAAGCAGTCTTCACTGCTGTAAAACACCAGCAGAGATTTGTGGGATGGGCGGAGAGATGCAGCATTCCTGGGGAGTGGAATCTCTTCTCATTATTCACTTTGATTGAGATTAAAGCACATTTAGGTCTTCCTCATGCTTTCACAGGGCTGTCTGATGCTTCTTTACATAAATATGTCATCCAGCAACTTCTAGTGACTAATCAGCCTTTCACTAGTGACATCACTGGGAGAAACGTTGGTGACTCTACTGTACGATCCTGTATCTCTGGCCCTGTGAACACTCGTCTTTTTCTGCCACATATATCCAAGTTATTGACAAATCCAATATGTTACATTTGATTACTTTAGTCTAAAAGTAAGAATTAGGATATGGGTGAGATTTGTGATATGAATCACATCTGGAGGTAGTTTGGGTTGGATTCCGCTGGTATCGGATCTGAATGTAAACGCTCCAGTGTGTGTCTTCTCCTGTCAGCCTTCTACTGACAAACAACATCCCATAATAAGTGTGTGGGAGTCTGTATTGGATATGAGTGTAAACAGGGCCCCTGCTACCTGCCCTCTGCTCACCATGGCAACCAGGAAAATTCCCAACTTCCAAAACTACTGAACCTTCAAGATATTATGTGATATTAATCAAACTTTATATTTAATATTTACCTCATTCTTGAATTGAGCTGCAGTTTCATTTACATGCACTTTATTTATTAAAATAGATTTCCATTTCTCCAGGAATTATGACATGAAAGTTATCTTTAGGAGCTCATCTTTCTTGTGATCTCTCTCTACAGTGGAAGACGTCCATATTCCAGAGCCCAGGACCAGAGAGGACTTCTTACAATGTGAGTCTGTAATTAAACATAAATTAACACAATTAAACAAAATGAGAATATGAGGTAATACGAAGACAAATATTATTGAAAGTATTTTCTATATTCATTACATACTTGCTTTTAGGGGTGCATCTGGGGACTTGAGAGTATATGCAGAGAAACTGGGAGGGTCTGCTGGAAAAGGCTTGTGCCAGGATGTCAAGGTGGAATTGGCTTCTTCCACAGGTTTCCTTTAGAGGACGGGTGTTGATTTCAGTGCAGTGGTGCTGTATTTGCCCCTGTTTGGGGCAGTACTGGCTCAGGGCAGAGGTGCTGTATTTGCGCCTGGTCGGGGCAGTACTGGCTCAGAGCAGCAGTGCTGTATTTGCCCCTGTTTGAGGCAGTACTGGGTCACGGCAGAAGTGCTCTATTTGCCCCTGTTTGGGGCAGTACTGGCTCAGGGCAGCAGTGCTGTATTTGCCCCATGTTCGGGGCAGTACTGGCTCAGGGCAGAAATGCTCTATTTGCCCCTGTTTGGGGCAGTCCTAGCTCAGGGCAGCGGTGCTGTATTTGCCCCTGTTCGGGACAGTACTGGCTCAAGGCAGCAGTGTTGTATTTGCCCTGTTTGGGGCAGTACTGGATCAGGTCAGCAGTGCTGTATTTGCCCTTTTTCTTGGCAGTACTGGCTCAGGGCAGCAGCGCTGTATTTGCCCCTGTTTGGGGCAGTACTGGTTCAGGCCAGCAGTGCTGTATGTGCCCCTATTTGGGGCAGTACTGGCTCAGGGCAGCAGTGCTGTATTTGCCCCTGTTTGGGGCAGTCCTGGCTCAGGGCAGCGGTGCTGTATTTGCCCCTGTTCGGGGCAGTACTGGCTCAGGGCAGCAGTGCTGTATTTGCCCCTGTTTGGGGCAGTACTGGATCAGGTCAGCAGTGCTGTATTTGCCCTTTCTCTGGGCAGTACTGGCTCAGGGCAGCAGCGCTGTATTTTCCCCTGTTTGGGGCAGTACTGTTTCAGTGCAGTGGTGCTGTATTTGCCCCTGTTAGGGGCAGTACTGGCTCAGGGCAGCAGTGCTGTATTTGCCCCTGTTTGGGGCAGTACTGGATCAGGTCAGCAGTGCTGTATTTGCCCCTGTTCGGGGCAGTACTGGCTCAGGGCAGCAGTGCTGTATTTGCCCCTGTTTGGGGCAGTATTGGATCAGGTCAGCAGTGCTGTATTTGCCCCTGTTTGGGGCAGTCCTGGTTCAGGCCAGCAGTGCTGTATTTGCCCCTATTCGGGGCAGTACTGGTTCAGTGCAGCTTGCTGTATTTGCCCCTTTTCGGGGCAGTACTGGATCAGGTCAGCAGTGCTGTATTTGCCCCTGTTTGGGGCAGTACTGGATCAGGTCAGCAGTGCTGTATTTGCCCCTGTTTGGGGCAGTACTGGCTCAGGTCAGCAGTGCTGTATTTGCCCCTGTTTGGGGCAGTACTGGATCAGGTCAGCAGTGCTGTATTTGCCCCTTTTTGGGGCAGTACTGGCTCAGGGCAGAAGTGCTGTATTTGCCCCTGTTTGGGGCAGTACTGGCTCAAGGTAGCAGTGCTGTATTTACCCCTCTTTAATAATACCCTGCTCAATCAGCCCCCTCTGATTGTGCCCCGTTTAAAAGCCCCGTTCATAAGGGCATGTGTGACCAAACTGGCCCATGTGAGGAGGGTGGATGTTGGGGGCTGGAGAGCAGCACAGGGGGGTCTGTTCTGTGAGGGGGGTTGAGGGCGACAGCGTGTGTTTCACTGGAGAACCGTGGATGTCTAAACTCTCCCGCAGTTGGATTGGCGCATGAACGCGGCTGCGGTTGCAGATGATTCGCCGTTCCAAATTGGGGAGGGAATTGGACATGCTCAGTCCCACATTGAGGGGGTTATAATAATAACATAAGAAAGGAGTAAAATATTAAATGATAATGTTTGTAAAATATGTAAGTGGTGTAAGTTTATTATTATGATCACTGAGCTCTCTTCTCTCCTTCTTCTCCTCTATCAGATTCCTGTCGGCTCACACTGGACCCCAACACAGCGTATAAACACCTGCGTCTGTCTGAGGGGAACAGAGAGGTGACCAGTGTGAGACAGATCCAGTCATATCCTGATCATCCAGAGAGATTTGATGGCTGGGAGCAAGTGCTGTGCAGAGAGGGTCTGTCTGGACGCTGTTACTGGGAGGCTGAGTGGAGTGTGGGTGGGGTTTTTATAGCAGTGTCATATAAAGAGATCAGCAGGAAAGGTGGGGGTGATGACAGTGTTCTGGGATTTAATAACAAGTCCTGGGCTTTGCACCGCTTTCACTTCAGTTACTCTTTCAGTCACAATAGTAAGAGCACTGAAATCCCTGCTCCCTCCTCCTCCAGAATAGGAGTGTACCTGGATCACAGGGCAGGAACTCTGTCCTTCTACAGCGTCTCTGACACAATGACCCTCCTGCACAGAGTCCAGACCACATTCACTCAGCCCCTCTATCCTGGGTTTAGGGTTTTTGATTATGAATCCTCTGTAAAACTGTGTGATCTGGGATGAGGCAGAGAGTGAAGGGAACATCAGCTCTAATTAAAGAGGGAAAAACACTCAAATGAGACAGAAAAACAAAGCAAATTTAAATAGATAAAACTTGTTGTTTGTCAAAATATTTGTTTGTCAAAACAGTTGTTTTTCACAATATTTAACCCTTGTGTTGCTCTCAGGTCAAAACTGACCCTTTTCTGAGGTCAACAGCAGTGAAAATCCCCTAAATGTCATTTTCTCAGCATTCAATTTGATGGCTTTTCCTGGAGTGACCCTACAGTTAAAAAAGGTAAACGTTGCACTTTTGTACATTTTCATAAAAGCGGTACATCATCAAGGTACAAAGATTGTCTTTTGAGTCTTTTGAAGCCTGCAGTTATGAAATCATATGTCTTCATAATTAAGTGCCACACATCTATTACAGCAAAAAGATCAATTATGATGTTTGTTTTCTAGTAAAAATGAGTGGTGTAGACTGAAGAAATACAGTCTGTCTGGACTGTGAAGTAGGAAAGCACAATTATTCACTTATTTATTGATGAATGACAGGTTATTTCAATTCAGTGAAGAGGCGTTTATCACAGGGGGTCTGGTGAGGGGGGTCATTTTTGACCCTGTGGACACGGGGTGCAGATATAATATGAAGACAACACAAGGGTTAAGCAGCCACTCTTATGCATGTGTTCCACTCGTATTATGTACGAGTGCACAGTAAAATTTACATTTTCAAAAGTGTTCATTCAGTTCTAACAGGGATCAAATGTCCTCTAAGTTGATTTAACACTGAACATTTTATTGCAAAAAAGATTTACAAACTGAATTTATAAATGGGTAATATAAAATATGACTGTTTTTAAAATGTATTCATTCAAGTGGTATAATCACACTATTCTGAGTTTTTGGGGGATCTGCTGTAGAAATTATAAATGTAAAGATTTTGATTTGAGACAGAAAATGACATAAAAGTACTGAATTCAAATTCCATAAATAAATGAAATGTGCAGAGAATAGAACAAATGTATTTTCTGTGCTTTTTATTTTTTGGTCACAATATTAATCTCATGAGTTGTGAGTGATCCAGCAGAACCTCTGGTGCCGGTCCAGGTGTGTCCCTCATTAACTGTGTTTCCATGGCAACACATCCTAATAACAGTCTCCCTTAGGGAGGAGTGATCTGAGCTGATATTTAATCAAACGTCAGAAAACACAGGAATCTATGAACAAACCTGCTTTTAGCCGTGTGTAACTTTTCACCCCGATTGCTCTTATTATTAGTGCTTGTGCTTTTGTTTTGGCCGGTGTGGGTTCAGACTTTTGTTCCAACCAAGCAGTTACACCTGATTCTACTAACCAACCACTAGAGTCTTTGCTAAGGACCTTTATTAGTAGAATCAGGTGTAACTGCTTGGTTGGAACAAAAGCCTGCACCCACACTGGCCCTTATTGGATAAGATTGTGGCCCCACCCTGGCCCTTATTGGATAAGATTGAGGCCCCACACTGGCCCTTATTGGATAAGATTGTGGCCCCACACTGGCCCTTATTGGATAAGATTGTGGCCCCACACTGGCCCTTATTGGATAAGATTGAGGCCCCACACCGGCCCTTATTGGATAAGATTGAGGCCCCACACCGGCCCTTATTGGATCTACTGCGCCCTGTCTCCTGTGTACAGTGTACTGTGTCTGAATCAGAGCCCTATCTACTGCGCCCTGTCTCCTGCGTACAGTGTACTGTGTCTGAATCAGAGCCCTATCTACTGTCTGTCCTGTCTCCTGCGTACAGTGCACTGTGTCTGAATCAGAGCCCTATCTACTGTGTCCTGTCTCCTGCATAAAGTGCACTGGCAGAAGTGTGCCCTTTTAATCTGCACTGTTTAGCAGTCCGCAAAAAATACCAGCCATACTGTTTTCCAATTGTACTGTGGAAGTGTCGTAAGCAGGTCATTAGACGACCCACCAGTGTTGCCATGTCCGCGGTTTTAAAGCTAAATTGGGATACTTTCAAAGTGCAGTCACGGGTAAAAATGAAAAGTCGCAAAGCACGCACTTATTTTAAAAAGTAAAAATAAGATGATTTCTATTTAAAATACATTGGTTTGGGTTAAAAATATATTTTGGGCTAGTTTTGAGTCGCCGTTTGTCTGGAAAGTCTTGCAAGATCTGGCAACCCTACGCTGCCATGTCACGTGTTGTTTTTGTTATATTTGAAGGAAAACGTCAGTGAAGCTGCGCCTCATTTTTTTTTAAAAGCTTCACGTCATATTTATGTGACCAAAATGTTTGTGTACTTCTTAAAAAGTGTGCTCCCGAATGTACTCAGCGAAACCCCGGAAGTAAGTGTGTCATCCGGGTGTTTCAAGTATACTGCAATTTGAAAAATGTTCGCCTACTCAACGACTTTCTTGTCCTATCTACTCACCAAGGCTACTCAATATAGTGGAAGAGGGCTGATTCAGACACAGCCCTGGGGTACGTCCCAATATTCTTCACTCCCCACCTCCTTTCCTCCACTCCCCCACTACCACTCCTCTCCTACCCGGAAGTATGCAAAACTGCCTGAATGTTTCCAGTACAAGTATTTACATGTACAGTATACAATGTACCTGACATTGCAGTTTGCGTCAAGACATTAATTAATATGTAACCATTAATATGTAATTAAGATGTAATCAGCAACATTGGATTAAAACACAAAGATCCATTTCCAGGGCACGGAGGAGAGGACGTGGTCGTGGAGGAAAGGAGGATGCATTTTTAGAGTATTGGGACGCACCCCGGGAGATTATTACTGGGCCTTCTGTCCCTTCTTGATGATGTCACACTTTGTATTCCTGAGACTAACACTGATGTTCTCCCCTTCTGTGCATCACTCTGGATGAGATCATCTACTCAGTGATTGTAATGTAATGTCATTTAATGTGATTTATAAGTAGTTTGGCTAACATTAGGCATGCACGAACAGGCAGTGCAGTAACTAGCTACCCCTTGCAATACTACACTATACCAGCCTATGCAATAATAGTACATGGGGGAGTGGCTGACTGTTACACAAAAACACAAAATACACACAAGCCATGAACACTCATTCACTCCTACAGGCATGAGGCTTTACACTTTTGCATTTTGTATCTTAAAAAATATTTTATATTGTGTATTGTGATTGTTATGGTATGGAAATGGCAACCAAATAAAAATTTCCTCAAAGATGATGATAAAGTTTCACTTGACTTGATATTAGTGCCACTAACAGGGAATCAGGAGCAGCAGGAACATGGCTGGACTCCACTGGACAGGCCAGTGTGTCTAACAGCACTTATTAAATACCGCTGTTTTTGTAACCCAATCTCAGCACTGCTCTCTAGTCCAATAAAGAGTTTTACAACATATTAAGGAATAAAGAAAATGGGTAACCATAAACCATAAAGAAGATATATGCAGATGTTGACTTACACTGCCTGGCCAAAAAAAAAGTCGCTGTTGCACCCGTCATGCATAGTGCCCACTGTACAAGCCTCTGGAGGCAGTGTTATGATCTGGGGTTGCTTCAATTGGTCAGGTCTAGGCTCAGCAATGTTATGCAGCAATAAAATGAAGTCAGCTGAGTACCTGAATGTACTGAATGACCAGGTTATCCCATCAATGGGCATATTCCAGGACAACAATGCCAAGATTCATCGGGCTCAAATTGTGAAAAGAGTGGTTCAGGGAGCATGAGGAATCATTTTCACACATTCATTGGCCACCAGAGTCTTGGCCTTAACCCCATTGAAAGTCTTTGGGATGTGCTGGAGAAAACTTTACAGAGTGGTTCGACTCTCCCGTTGTCAATACCAAGATCTCAGCCAAAAATGAATGCAACTCTGGACGGAAATAAATGTTGTGACGTTGCATGAGGTTGTCGAAACAATGCCACGACGAATGCGCGCCGTAATCAAAGCTAAAGTCCAACGAAATATTAGTGTGTGCGACTTTTTTTTTGGCCAGGCAGTGTATATTAGAAAGACACTTTAACCTGATCATTGCTGAACTACCGAGGCTGCCAACCATAATATGTATAGCGACCTCGTGTGGTCATGACGAGAAGTGCAAGATAAAACAAGGTTTTTTATTTCTATTTGTAGGGAAGAATGCTTCATCCCACTGGCAGCTAGAGGTTTATCCCTCAGATTATCTTGACATTTTATGGCGCCTTATATGTTTGGTGTCAAATTGACTTAACTTAATTTCCTGTTGTCATTTCCGCATTAGTTCACGCAGCACCGATTTTTCGGCCATCTCGGACGGTTTCCGATGCAGCCCGACGCAGTCCAACGCAGATATGACGTAAATCGGCTCTAGCCGAACACGCCCACAGTTCTGCAGATGAGTGTGCTCCTGAATTCCCTCAACAAAACCCGGAAATAAGGGGTTCATCCTGGTATTTTTAAGTGCCCCCATTTGTGAGAAAAAGTCGCCCACTCAAAAGCTTTTTGACGAAGTGGACTCAAATATGCGTACTCAAAAGGGTGTAGGGCTCTGATTCGGACACAGCCGCAGTTTTTGAAGAATCATTCATTCATGGTTGCTGAAGGAATCATGGTTGCTGAAGGTATCAAGGTCAAACTGGAAAGCCTGGAAGGTATCAAGGTCCAACTGAAAGACAATGAAGGAGTTACAAGAACTCAAAGATGAAAATGTCAAGAAAGACCAGCGAATAAAGTCTCTAACATACAGAGTGGAGGAGTTTGAACAGCAAGGGAAGCTCAATGATGTGATCATCACGGGTCTCAGGATTAAACCAAGGAACTATGCCAGGGCGATGGGGTCCCACGAGGAGACAGACGAGGCAGACATCCAATCCGTGGAAATACAGGTGGAGAAGTTTCTAAACTCCAAAAACATCGACATGGATCTCACCAATGTGGATTTTTGCTATTTGCTTCCCAAGAGAAAAACTAACGAAGGCCGGGACAACGAAACCCGCGCAGTGGTGTTGAGATTCATAAGTAGAAAATACAAAGTTGCTCTACTGAAGCAGGGTAAAAATCTGAAAGGATCTAACGTGTTCATCAATGAAAATCTCAGCAAAGCAAACGCCACCATCGCTTGGAAAGCGCGTCAATTGAAGAAAGGGAAAAAATTACAGAACACCTGGACGGCAAATTGTAAAGTTTACATCAAACCAAATGGGTCTCCAGAAAACACCAGACCGGTGCTGATCAGGGCGCTGGAGGAGCTGGAGAAATATGAATAGTAAGGTACGTGAAAGCTATGTTAAAACGCCATGAACTCAGTACAACCAAAAAGTAAAGCTTCACTGATTAAAATGAACGAATTGATGGATAAAATTGCTGACTATGAAAAAGGGAGTAGCTTTTCAGTTGGACCTCACCAGAACCTAACATCAAAAGCCCCGAATGAAGAAGTTGATCCAGACAGACACTTTTATTATAATGGAATAAACAAATGTGGATATTACTTGGAAGATCAGTTCAATGAGAACATTAACATGGATGGAAAGCTGTCAATAATTCACTTCAACAGCAGGAGTCTATACGCAAACTTTGAGCAGATACAGGAGTATCTATGTACATTTGTCAAACCATTTAACATCATTGCAGTGTCGGAAACTTGGATTAACGTTGAGAAATGCATGGATTTCCACCTGGAAGGGTATAATTTTGTGTGTAAGAGCAGAATCAACAAATCTGGTGGAGGGGTTGCATTGTTTATTGAGGAGAGCATAAATTTTGAGATACTGGAAAGCTTGTCAATTGTCATTGAAAATGTAATGGAGTGTGTAACAATTGAATTTTCAACGCCGAAAGGTAAAAAAACTGTTATATGCAACGTTTACAGAGCTCCCAGCTCAAAAATAGACATATTCAACAATTTCCTGGGAGAAATATTAACAAAAATGAATCAGAGAAATGTTTTTATATGTGGAGATTTTAACGTAGACATATTAAATCCTAACGATAACAAGTTGATTGAGGACTCTGTTAACACAATGTATGCGAGCGGAATGCGACCACTAATCACCCAGCCAAGCAGAATCACTAAACATAGTGCCACACTAATTGACAACATTTATACAAATATACTGGACAAAGTAATAACAAGTGGTATTATGATAAATGATATCTCTGATCACCTTCCAGTCTTCGCTATCTGTGACTGGAAACACACTTTGGAGCAGAAACCAGTGACAAAAATCTTAAAAAGAATTAGAAACGAAAAGAGACTTAAAGATTTTGAACAAGATATGATGAATCAAAAGTGGAATGACGTATGGACTGAAAGAGACACAAACAAAGCGTATGAGGCCTTCTTAAACACAATAAACTCAATATATGACAAGCACTGCCCGGTAGTCAAATATTCGAGTAAAGACAACAAAGTCAAAGTCAAAGAAAAAATGCCATGGTTCACCAAGAACATAGAGAACGCCTGTAGGAAAAAAAAACAGCTTATATAAACAGTTTTTAAAGGAAAAGAATGTACAATCATATGCAAAGTACAAACGCTATAGAAACAGAGTGACATATTTGTTGAGGAAACATAAAAAAGATTATTATGACAAGTTACTAACAGAAAATAGAAACTACACCAGAAATCTTTGGAAAATAATAAATTCCGTCTCTGGAAGAAAGGCCAAACGGACATTCTCCGACCATTTCAATATAAACAACAGGAGGGAAGAAGATAAGAAGGTGATAGTAGATAATTTCAACAAATACTTTGTTAGTGTAGGTCCAGAACTAGCCAAGGCCATTCCATCATCACTCCAGCAGTGGGATCACTTGGATAGGGGCGGTGAGACAAAACAAGAGTCATTATTTTTCAATCCTGTCACACAAACTGAAATCAAGGCAATACTGAGAGACTGCACAGCCAAGACATCCACTGACGCAGATCAGATAGACATGACATTGTTAAAAAGGATATCAAATGCGATCATACCTCCGCTAACATATATATGTAACTTATCGTTCTGCAATGGCGTGTTTCCAGATAAAATGAAGATAGCAAAAGTTCTTCCTCTGTACAAAAGTGGAGACAAACAGGAGTTTTCAAATTATCGTCCGATTTCAATTTTACCACAGTGCTCAAAAATTATTGAAAAGCTCTTTAATGTCAGATTAGATAAGTTCATTGATAAACACAAACTGCTATGTGACAGCCAATACGGGTTCAGGAAAAAACATTCAACAGCACTGGCCCTAACAGAATCCATAGAATTTATCAAAGACGCGCTAGACCGGAAATGATTCACCATAGGCATTTTCATCGACCTGAAAAAAGCTTTTGACACGATAAACCACAGCATATTGATTGAAAAATTGTACAGATATGGAATTAGAGGAATCGCATTACAATGGATAAAGAGTTACCTATCAAGATAGGGGACAACATATCAACATGCCTGAACATCACCTGTGGGGTCACACAGGGTTCAGTCTTAGGACCAAAATTATTTATACTATATATTAATGACATAGTCAAAGTATCTGACGTTTTAAGATTAATTTTATTCGCGGACGACACAAACATCCTCTGCTCTGGAAATGATCTTAATCAAATGGTCACATCAGTGAACAATGAAATGTCAAAGCTTCACACGTGGTTTAATATTAATAAACTATCACTAAACCTTTCAAAGACAAAATTCATATTATTTGGGAAAAGAGGCCTGAAGAAAAACATAAACTTAAAGGTAAATGGTATCAACATTGAACGAGTGAACGAACACAAGATTCTGGGGGTTACGGTAGATTGCCTCCTGACATGGAAACCACATGTGAAGCTAGTTCAATGTAAGTTGGCCAAAAGTGTGTCTATTTTGTGGAAAATGCAGAAATGACTCAATCAACATTCACTTAAGACAATTTACTCAGCACTCATAACACCCCACCTGCACTACTGTGTTGAAGTGTGGGGGCACACTTATAAAGACACTACAGAGCCGCTGTTTAAACTTCAAAAAAGGGCAATGAGAGTTGTATATGGTGTCCCATATAGAGACCACACAAATGACTTGTTTATTAAGGCAAAGTTTCTCAAGTGGCAGGATATAATTAAATATAATACCATACAAATATTATTCTTAGCCTCCAAAAATCTCTTACCCATAAATATACAGAAACTGTTTCTAAACAGATGACATACATAACCTAAGAGGAAACATGATATATAAACAAAAATCTATAAAGTCAACACTCAGAGGTCATTCATTATCCATTGTGGGGGTTAAGCTTTGGAACAGTTTACATGATGAGATTAAAATGTCTATAAACTTAAAGATCTTCAAGAGTAAGATAAGATGCAAGATGGTAGGAAATTATTGTTTTGACTAATGTATGACATGTACATTCAAATCCGACTTATTTGGACTTTAATATCTGGTTTATTTTACTTTAGCTTATTTTTTTCTTTCTCAATCTGTTTTGTTATAAAGAAAATTCAGTTATGCTGTTGTGATACTAAAAAAATTGTTTTAAACAAATGTATAATATGAACATTTAAAATTGTGAGGGAATTGGGGCGGGACTTTGATAAGCAGGCTGCTTTTTCCCGTATCCCTTTTCGGCAGGTAATGTGTTTTGTCAGGGCATATTACAGAAATTGTGATAAAGTGTGACTATATGCGTGCC
Source organism: Synaphobranchus kaupii (assembly GCA_029718625.1). Classification (NCBI taxonomy): domain Eukaryota; kingdom Metazoa; phylum Chordata; class Actinopteri; order Anguilliformes; family Synaphobranchidae; genus Synaphobranchus; species Synaphobranchus kaupii. Next base: position 50,640,307 of record CM056381.1, read on the forward strand.
GAAATAAATAAATAAATAAAAAAATAAAAAAGAAGTCAATTTTATCGTCACCAACATTTGTCCGTTTCATAGGCGGGCGAATTATTTGTTTACTTTCAGCCATTCACACCACAGGGTGATGTGTTTACCAGCAGCTAAGATGCAGAAGAAATTGCATGTTTTTTCTTCTATTTTGGATTAATCTGATGTAAATAATTGCTGGACGAACAGAACATACGTGAACGAGTTTGCTTTAGATCGCTTCGGTAAATTAATTTAATGCTGGTCAGATTGCTAAAAGTTATCTGCTCAGGTAACGTTAGCGTCAGTTTGGTTATTTGCGCGGTATTGTGCGTTAATATGTCGCTAAAGAATGAAATTGGCCTGCAAGCTAGCTGCCTAGCTAACGACATGTCCATGGATAAAGAATGTCGTCTAATATATAAGCCTTTTGGCTATTTAGGCTAAGTAGCTAGCTAGCTAGCTAGCTAGCTTGCTGGTTTATTGCCCTAGATTGAGTATCACTAGCAACATGTAAATTAGCCATTAAATTGTCAAAAGTTTTCCAGTTTGAGTTTGCTGCAGTGTGTGTGTTCCTGTCTGCATTCGGCCTGTACCTATGTTTCGTTGTTTTGGGTTTCTTCTTCTTCTTCTTCTTCTTTGTGTTTTTTGGCGGATTTCAATACCAACTTTAGGTGCATACCGCCACCTACCGTACCGGAGTATGTAGAACAGGATTCCAGGAAAAAATAAATAAATGAATATAATTATTTCTTTATTCTATGATATTAACTTAAGTTAATAAATAAAATTATAAGTATAAAGTAAAATTCTATATTCTATTAAACAATCCTGAACCTATTAAGAACTCTATTATCCCTCTCTGTACTTCCCACACCTTATCTCCATTTGTTCCTAATATCCCTTCCAAATCCCAACCTCGTCCAACCTCTCTTACCCTTTGTTGCAAACGCTCCCTTTCATCTTTATATTTTATGCAATGCATTATTATATGTTCAGTGTTTTCAATTATACCACAATGTGCACAACTATGCGAGTTCACTTTACCCAATAAAAATAAAGTTTTATTTAGACCAGTATGGTCAAATCTTAGTCTTGATATGACTACCTCCTCTCTTCTGCTTCGCCCTTTAACACTCTGTGCTCTAACGGACTTTTGTACCCTATAATATGTTCTACCCTTACTGTCCTCGTCCCATTTTTTCTGCCAGCATTCCAATATTTTCTTTTTAATTAATGCTTTACCTTCCCCTATTCCAAATGCTATATTAATTATGTGCGTCATATTTAGCGATCTTTTTGCCATCCTGTCTGCAATTTCATTACCCTCTAATCCCACATGTGCAGGTACCCAACAAAATATTATTTCTATTCCCATTCTCTGGGTTCTAAATAGACATTGAAACATTTCATATACTAGGTCTTCCCTAATTGAGTTCATTGTCTGTAGGCTAAAAAGAACTGCTGCAGAGTCAATACACAGCACCACCCTGTCTGGTCTCACTTCTTCCACCCATTGGAGACTAACAATCACTGCCATCATCTCGGCTGTATATACTGATAATTTATCAGAAATTCTCTTCCCTATATGTATTTTAAATTGTGAGATATATACTCCTATTCCTACATGGTCATTTTGATCTTTTGATCCGTCAGTAAAGATATGTAGGTAATTAGAATATGTGTTTATTATATGCTGGTTTGCACAGTATCCTATTTCATGTTCCGCCCAATTTTTCTTTAGTTCCAGGATACTAAAATCAAAATCTTCTGATTTATCTTTTATCTTCCATCCAAAACCTATTCCGTTATGTCTATACTCCCAGCATTCGTTTAGGACACTTTTATTGGCATTTTCATCCCCACATCCCCTAAGCCGAATCCAGTATGTTAGAGCCAGTTTGTCTCTCCTGAGCTCTAGTGGGATTTCCCCTGATTCTACTAACACGGCATTACATGGTGTTGATCTCATTGCACCGATGCTAAGTTTCAAGGCTTTGCTTTGCATTCTATCAATTTGGTTTAAGTGTGATTTAGCTGCTGCCCCATAAACAAAACACCCATAGTCAATTGCTGATCTCATCAAAGCCCTATATATATCTATTAATGCCTGCTTATCTGCTCCCCATGTATATCCAGATATAGCCCTCATTAAATTTATTACTTTTTTACATTTAGTTTCTAGCTTTTCCACATGTGTCTTCCATGTACATCTCTCATCTACCCAAATTCCCAAATATTTAAATTCCTTTACTTTTTCCATTGGTTGTCCATATAAAATAAGACGCTGTTCTTCTATCTTTTTCTTTCTAGTTATGTACATGTAGCAAGACTTACTTGTTGAGATTTTAAAACCCCAATTGTATGACCATTGCTCTACCTTTAAAATAGCTTTCTTAATCTCTCTCAGCACACTTGTGTTGTCTCTCCCCCTAATCCATATAGCTCCGTCATCTGCATATAATGATGAGCATATCCTTCTGTCAAGATTCATGAATATATCATTAATCATAATGTTAAATAACATTTTCTTCCTTGTGGAATTCCGTTAACGATATCATACTCATCGCATAACTCTGGTCCTACCTTAACTCTAAACTTTCGTTCTGATAGAAAATCTAGTACCCAGTTGTAAAATCTTCCACTAATGCCCATTCTATTCATTTGAATTAACAGCCCTTCCCTCCACATAGAATCGTACGCTTTTTCGATGTCAAAGAAAACAATCACCATCAATTATTTCATTTTAAATGCTTTCTCTATTTCATTGCTAACTTTAACAAGTGCGTCCATGGAAGACCTACCTTTCCTGAATCCATTCTGGTATGATGCAATTAAGCCTCTCCTTTCTAAGAAATAGTTAAGTCTTCGGACCAAAATCTTTTCCATCCATTTGCACAGATGCGAAGTTAAAGCAATGGGTCTATAATTTCCAGCATTATTTGGGTTTTTACCGGGTTTGCTAAAAGGTAAAATAAGTGCACTCTTCCATCTTTTTGGTAACAATCCTTCTCTCCATATTTTATTGAACAGTTCCAGAATTATTCTCAGTACTTGATCAGGTAATTTACGAAACATAGCGTAACTTAGTTGATCCTGCCCCGTTGCTGTGTATCCAGTGTTATTTATCGCTATTTCTAACTCACTCATAGTCAGCTCAGAATCAAGATTTGTGTCTATATTATTATTTTTTCCCCTAAGTATATTACGATTTTCCCTTATCACTGTCTCTTTTCTCTTTTTATGCAGATCGTCTAAGTGATTCCCACTGTGTACATTAGCAAAGCTCTTACCCAATATATTAGCCTTTTCTTTATCTGTTACAGCTATTGTTTCTCCATCCTCTAAGATTGGGATTTTAGTATATTTCCTTTTGCCACTCATTGTCTTTAACATTTGCCATACATCACCTAGTTTCACTTCTCTGCCTATAGTAGCACAGTATTTCCTCCATGCATTCTTTTTACTGGATTTGATAATTCTACGAGTCAGAGCTTTTTTCTTTTGATAATCCATTAAGTTTTCTTGATTCAAGTTAGTCCTTAACACTCATAATGCTTTATTTCGTTCTCTGATAGCTTTAGTGCATTCTTCATTCCACCATGGTACCGCTTTCCTTTTCCCTGTTATTCTACTCATGGGTATACTCTTTGATGCAGCATTCAAAATTAAGTTAGTCACTATAGAATAGCATTCTTCTATACTACCATTCATTGAAATTGACTTAATTCCCTCTATGCAGTATTCTTGATATTTTTCCCAGTCACCTTTTTCAAAGCACCATTTTTCTAATACGTACCTTTCTTGGGCATGCATATTAATTCCTATAGAGCAGAATATTGGATAATGATCACTTCCTATACTAGAACTATCCTCCACGTTCCATTTGCATGAGCATGCTATATTTCTAGATACTAACGTTAGATCTAGACATGATAGGATATTTCTGTATATATCTAATCTTGTTCCTTTTCCATCATTAAGACATACTAATGCTCTTTCTTCTAACAGTTCTTCAACTACATTGCCATTATTGTCTGTATGTATACTGCCCCATAAGCTATTATGTGCATTGAAATCACCGCACCAGATTTCTCCTCTACCATGTTCAATTGTATTAAACATTTCAGCACTCAGCTTCTTGCACGGGTTGTAAAAGTTGATCATTTTGAGACTGACACCTGTATTACACACTTCAATAATTACGCATTCTATGTCTGCTGGTGATGGTATTCTTCGGAAGACGACACTATCTTTGACAAATGTAGCACAACGGCCGCCTTGGTTGTCTACCCTGTCATACCGGGCTGAGGTATATCCTGGGATAATAAAATCTAGATGGGGTCGTAACCAGGTTTCTTGTACACATATAATATCCGGTCGTGGTTTTGCGTCAATTATATATTTTTTAAATTCTTGGCCATTTGCAATGAGACTTCTCGCGTTCCATTGTAATAAATGGATCACCATAATAATTTTAATCAATAGTCTGCCCCCCTCCATCTGAGTTTACTTTCAGCATTTTATGTATCTCTTCTGCTTTCAGGTCTTTAATACCCAAAAATTCTTCTGCTGCATTCACCACTGTCTTAATTCTGTCACTTTTCTTCTCTTGCTTGGTAGCCACATTAATTATTTTACAAATGAAGGCTATGAAGCTTGTCTGATCCACTACCAACGAGTCTTCTTTAACCTTACATTTATGGGCACATTGAGTCTGCTGTACAATCGGATCACTTCTGTCTTCTTGCTGTATTCTAGGTCTGCTTGTTCTCTGGGGTAAAGGCCTAGGCCTACCACTACCTTCTTCACCTCTCCCCACCTCTTCATATGTTACAGTTCTTTGCATTTCTTCATTTATTTTCTTTAAAGCATCTGCATAGGATATATTATTAATCACTTTATATTTCTGTACCTCTTTTGCTTTAATCTGAACGGCACAGCCCCCAAACGCAGCACTATGATCTCCTCCACAGTTGCAGCATCGCAGTTTAGCGCCTTTCTCACATTTGCCGTAATCATGTTCTCCCCCACATTTTGCACATCTTTGTTTGCCGCGGCACTGTTGGGCTATGTGTCCAATTCTTTGGCATTTACATTTTAGACATTTGGCAGACGCTCTTATCCAGAGCGATTTATAACAACGAATTGGTTTTGGGATATACTCTCTCACCCTATAGTTGATCCACCCTATTTTGACTTCTTTAGGAAGCGTGCTCTCAAATTGTACCAACATTGACAGACTATCTTTCTTTACTCCATCTTTGTTTGTCTGCAACCTCTTGACTTCTATTATTTTCCCCCCTCTAATTTCTTTCTTGACTTCCTCCTCAGTCATTTCTATTGGCACATTTGAAATTACACCTCTCAGTTTAGCTATTATTCCGGGAATATGCGTTGAGATTTGTGTTCCATCAAGTGTATCTAACTTGAGGATTTTGTCTTGTTGATGTTTATTTGTAGCTGAGATAAGGATTTTCCGGTTGTTAAGGAATTTGGCAAATCTAATCTTTCCAATTTCTTTTTCAATTACTTTAGTCATTTTAACTGGGTGAAACTGACCTGTCTCCCTCCCAAACACAATTACGACTTTCCACTCCTTTTCCGTCTCTTGCACCTTTCCCAACTGTCCTGTATTGCCCCGATTATCTTTTACTTTTTTAGCAGCACCCCCTTCTCCTTGACTACCATGATCTGACCAATCTTCTGTTCTACCTTTCATCTCCTTCAGTTTCTTCCTTTTATTAGACATGGTATACTCTGGTATACCACTCCATATTTCCTTCTTCACCACCCTCTGAGCTGTCACCCATTCTACACTCACGGTACGGTTGATTGCAATCCGCCTTGCTTCCTGGTTCCCCTAACGCGTGTCTTTCTCTCTCCTACACGATCTGTCTCTACACCAAACAAAATCCGACGGCTTCCTCAATCGAAAATGGCGCCTAAACGCTGTAGTCGAACCGAAATCTCCCGTAGCTCTTGCTTCCGACTTCCTCTGTCGGAGCCCCAGCAAACGTCTGCAGGCGACACTGGTATTTATACGGGACGCCGGGCGGGAAAAAAAAAGGTCCTAGTCCCTATCACATTGGTTCCACCTCGCTCACTGTTACATTTTCTACTGGGCTCGGACCATCTAATGGCATTTTAAACATCCCTGTCAGTAATATTGCTACTTTTTGTGGTGCAACTGCATATCCAATCGAGAAAATCGCTTGTACCCGTCTGCCTCGGCAGAAATGTAGACCTAGGGGTGTCTCTGTTACTAATCTTACACAAATCCATATTCAGCCGCCTGATATGACTTTAACGGTCTCATCTGTAGTGTTAACACCAGTAGCCTTTCAAACACGTAAATGTGGATTGGGAATACTGTGTCTTAACGTAAGGAGTTTCTTTATCAAAAATAGATTTTATTCGGGCTTTGGCGCTACGAAGCAATCCTGATGTATTTCTTGCTACTGAATCTTGGTTAAATATTTCTGTGTCGGACAATGATATAACAATGGATGGTTATTGTGTTTTTAGATGTGAAGGGAAAAAGAGAGGAGGAGGGGTAGTGATGTTTGTTAAATCCACACTCGCTGTAAATGTTTTATTATCCTCCTCTATTCCTGAACAGTTTGAGTGTCTAGTTATTAAAATAGGCTTATTAATAGGGTTGTACAAGTATTACACTAGCAGGTGTGTATCGCCCACCGAGCGCTCCTTCTTCCTCTATAATCAATTTGTCCAATATCCTCTCCGCTCATGCCCACACTGAATTAGTTTTTACTGGTGATTTTAACATAGATTGGCTATCACCATCCTCAAACAATTTTAAAGAGGTCTGCGATGGCCTAATGCTGAAGCAACTTATATCAGAGCCTACGCGACCAAATTGTAAAGATTTAACGCGGTCGACTTTGATTGATCTAATTTTAACAAATAGACCACACAAGTACGCTCTGAGTGGCGTCTTTCCTTTGGACTTTAGTGATCACTGCCCAGTAGCATGTATTAGAGACATGAAAGCTTCAAAAACACCACCATGTTTTATTACTAAAATACATTTTTAAAATTTCTGTGAACAGGGCTTCCTGCACGATATATGTTGGAGTGATTTAAGCTCTGCTGGTTTTATTCCAGACCCTGACCTAGCATTGTCTCACTTTACTCCTGTATTTAATTTTGCTGTGGATAAGCATGCTCCAGTTAAGAGAGTAAGGGTAAAAAATAGAAGCAATCCTTGGTTTCCGAGTGCTTTATCCACTGAACTACGCGTCAGGGATGAAGCATGGGTGAAAGCAAGGGAAACACAGGCGCAATCTGACTGGCAGGTTTTTAAAAAACTAAGAAATAAATGCAGCTCACTGACAAAAAAGGCAAAATCCGAATATTTCATCTCGTCGTTGGCGAAGAGTCAGGGTAATCCAGCAAAATTTAGGAAAATTGTCAAGTCCCTGAATTCTAGTCCTTCGTCATCAATACCACACTCTATCCACACTGATTCTGGACCTATTACTGATAGACACATGATCTGTGATTTTTTTTAATCAACATTTTATAGAGGCTGGAAATCTTTTTGAAAATTTGAAAAATCAGTCCTCTACAGCAGTGGTTCTCAACCCTGGTCCTGGGGACCCCCTGTGTATGCTGGTTTTCGTTCCAACCACAATTGCAATACCAGAATTTTAACAAGCTGTTATTTTTTCTTAATTAGGTGTTTTTATTGTATAGAGAGAACACGTTAAACTCTTTACTCTCTTAAGCCACATTATGTTAGCAATAGCTATGCATGCTTTGAAGAAAAAAAATCCCATGTTCGTTATGCTTATTGTGTTATATTACAAACAATTACAAAGCAGAGGTCAGAACTCAGGTGAATAGGCTCCTAATTAGGTAATTGAACACAAGTTTAAGTTCCTTCATAATTTTTTCCTTAAACTTGTTAACACAATGCAGGTTTGGCTCGTTATCATTTGCTTTGTCTTTGAATTCTTCATTATTTACCAAACGGTTAGTTTTAGTGGCCATGTGTCCACAATTTCACCAATTATGAGCCAATTGATTCACCTCAGTCTTTAATTTGATCAGTTAAAACATTTTTACCTCCTTTTAATTGTTTACAATACAGCACAATGTGAATATTGGACTTTTATTCTTCATGGCATGCATAGCTATTACTAACATAATGTGGCTTAAGAATGTAAATAATCCCTCTAAACATTAAAAACACCTAATTAAGAAAAATTAACAGCTTGTTAAAATTCAAGTATTGCAATTGTGGTTGGAACGAAAACCAACATACACAGGGGGTCCCCAGGACCAGGGTTGAGAACCACTGCTCTACAGGAGACACGTCTGACCTCAGCTCTAGGTCATTCACAAATTCTCCAAAACCTAGAGTATTGTTTACATTTAGGGAATTTACAGTGAAAGAGGTCCTATTAGAATTAAAACGTATAGATGTGAATAAATCATCTGGAGAGTATCATTTAGTCCCAAATCTTTTACGTCTCGCAGCCCCACTGATTGCACAATCGGTAACTAATATTTTTAATTTGTCATTATCGACCGGGACTATTCCCAGTGTATGGAAAGCTGCTCATGTTCTTCCTTTATTCAAGGGTGGTGATGCCAGTTCGGTAAACAGCTATCGGCCCATCTCAAAATTGTCTTGCCTGGCTAAGATCTTGGAATCACTTGTTAAGCAACAACTATGCAGCTTTTTCAACAATATTTTAAATTCACAGAAATCTGGCTTCAGGCCTGGTCATAGCACAGCTTCATTGGTTATAAATGATATAGTAACAGCGTTGGATAATAAACAAAAATGTTCAGCCCTTTTTATCGATCTAACAAAAGCTTTTGATACAGTAGACCATACAATCTTAATAAAAAAGTTGTCTTCCATCGGACTTGATAGCATAGTCTTTTCATGGTTCCAGGATTACCTTTCAAATAGCTCAAGCTATTATGGTTTTAGTAAATTTAGTAAAGAAAGGAGAACACCAGTTTATCTTAACCACATGACTCGCAGGGATTTAAACTTGTAATTCAACTGTTATCCTCCAGTGGGGCTCTGTAGCCACTCAAACAGTACAATCAAGTGAATAATTATCCAATTGAGAGGAAAAAATAAAAAACATTATGCAATTGGAGTTGCTAATTAAAACACTAATAAAAACAATTAGTTGACATAGTACATGTGGAGGCTGCAGCTTCATCTCGTCTCCACCCCAAGCCTGAGTGCAGAGAAACCCACCTGCTGACAATTCAGTGCAATTACCTGCATGTTTGAGCAAACAAGCCTATTCAATGCCCTCGCATTCTCCATTTTGTGCGTCAAGAAATAAACGTGAGTGCAGTTATTTATTACTAATGCAGCGGTTATGTTGAACTTCCAAGTTGAAAGAAGTCAAAGTTAAATGACGTGAAATAGAGCATAAAGCAAAATGGCCGACGCAACTGGTTGTGGGAGCATGTTGCTCCCAAACAATTGATGTCTGACTGACTGATTAAGATTTAACTAACGAAAGCAATCATAACTACCAAAAGCAAGATGGAAAAGAACATTAAAGAAATGAGTAAAACACTGGAGCGTTTGGCGAGAGAGGTGAGAGAAGTAGCGACAAAACAAACTGAACTCGTGAACCTCTTGACCGAAGTTAAGGAACTCAGGAAAATGCTGGAGGAAAGAGAGGTGAAAATAAAGATACTAGAATCAAAAGTGAACAATCTGGAGCAACTGGAACGGAGAGTCCAGGAACTGGAGCTTTTCACAAGAAAGGACGATGTTATCATAAGTGGAATGGAGGTGAAGCCGAGGTCGTATGCGGCAGCGCTGTTTGCGAGAGGCGGCGAAGAGCCTCGCCAGGAAGAACAACAATCGCTGGAGATGCAAGTCGCTACCTTCCTGAGAAGCAAGGACATCCACCTTGACAAGAACAACATTTCTGCTTGTCACATTCTTCCGAGAAGAGATCGAGAGGCCAAACCTGCAATCATTATTCGGTTTGTTAACCGCAAGCACAAGACGGAGCTGCTAATGCAAGGGAAAAAGCTGAAGGGAACCAACGTTTATATGAATGAACACTTAACAGCAAAGAATGCCGAGATTGCCAGAGAGGCACGTCTAATGAGAAGAAACAACAAGATCAAAGCAACGTGGACTAGAGACTGCAAAGCTGATTAAGTTAAATGGAGCTTCGCCCGAGACAGAGAAGGTGATTATGATAAGAGAGCTAAAAGACCTTGACCCTTATAAATGACTGTGTTCTTTTTTTTGACTGTGTTTTGGTTTGGCTTCTGGGTCAAAGTTCTCTGCATAGCTCAATGCTACGCGAACTCTAGTCCTATGTTGGCTTTTTTGGGTCTTGCAAGCCTAATGATTAGACAAAGGGCTGAGTATGAAATATTATCTTTTCCACATGCTGCTTCCAAACTCGCGTGTGTCATAGGCTATGCCTTGTGCCTATTTTGTTCAATTTTTTTTTTCTCAATTTGTCTGGAGTACATGCATCAGAGTGTCTTGGTTACTTTTTTGGGGTCTGTAAACAGTCACTGCATGAGAAATTGGACTGCGTTAAGCAAACTGTCTCATGATGGTGATGATATTATGATTGGTATTATGGGCTATTTTGTTAGAATTTGTTTTGTTGATGATTTAACTTCTCCTCATGCATGATTTAAATGTAGACATCGACCCTGAGGTAAATTTCTTCAATATTATTGATACAGTTTGTGAATACTATACAGAAGAGCAAGTAAATGGTGAAGTAGATTATGCCAATCGATTTTCAATCATACATTTTAACAGCAGGAGTATGTATAAGCATTTTTCACACATCAAAGACTATCTGAGCCAATTTTCGACACAGTTTAGCTTAGTAGCCATCTCTGAGACCTGGATTGCCCAAGAGAAAGAAGAGGTTTATGAGTTGGAAGGGTATGACTTCAGATGCAGGAACAGAATCCACAAAAGGGGAGGCGGGACTGCTTTATTCATCGATAAAAAACTAAAGCATATGGTTATTGATCACATGAGTGCTGCTATTGAAGACCTCTGTGAGTGTATTACTGTGGAGATTGAAAGGGAAAAGCAGAAAAACATCTTGGTTAGCTGTGTTTATAGAGCGCCTAGTTCAAGCATTGAGAATTTCAGAGTAAAGATGGAAGAGCTATTTAATAACATAGAGAAAAAGGATACATTCATTTGTGGTGACTTTAATATCAATCTTTTAAACCCAAACAAAAATACAATTATAGATGATTTTACATCAACCATGCATAGCCTAGGCCTTTTCCCGATAATTAATAAGCCTAGTAGAATAACCTCTCATTCTGCTACTTTGATTGATAACATTTTCACTAATGTTATTAATAATAAAATTGTGTGCGGACTACTGATAAATGATATAACAGATCATTTACCAGTTTTTGTAATAATAGAAGATAAAAATCAGCTCACGAGGGAATCTCAGAGAATTAGTAATAAAAGACACCTTTCAGAGGACTCAATAGAAGCACTCAAAAGGGAACTGGCTCTTCAGAAATGGGTTGAGGTGTTTGAAGCAACTGATGTGGACTCAGCATATGGCTGCTTTCTGAATACATTCATGAATTATATGATCGTTGCTGTCCTGTTGTGCAGCAGAGTAGCCGACGAACAAGGAAGCCAGATAAACCATGGATAACAAAAGGAATTTTAAATGCCTGTAAAAAGAAAAATGCTCTTTATAGAGATTTCATCAAGCATAGAACTAAACAGAAAGAAATCAAATATAAAAGATATAAAAATAAATTAACAGATATTATAAGAAAACGTAAGAAAGATTATTATAATAACTTACTAGAAACTAATAAAAATGATATTAAAGGAACATGGAAAATTATTAACACAATAATTGGAAATTCAAATAACAAACCAGGCTATAGTGATAATTTTTCTGTAAATGGAATGGAAATAACCAACATGCATGAGGTAGTGGAGGAGTTTAATAATTTTTTCGTAAATGTTGGCCCAGATCTTGCAAGGGAGATCAAGTCTCCACAAGGGGGAGCTATTGCAGAACAATACATTGATAGGAATCCATCCACAATCTTTTTATATGACGTCTCTAGTATGGAAATAATTGATACTGTAAATAATCTCAAGAATAAAACATCTACAGACGTGAAGGGGATAGACATGTCTCTTATTAAAAAATGTATAAAAGAAATTGTAGATCCCATTACTTTCATATGTAATCTATCTTTTAGGCTGGGGACCTTTCCAACTGAAATGAAAACAGCCAAAGTAATTCCAATTCATAAAACAGGAGAAAAAAATGTATTTACAAATTACAGGCCTGTTTCTTTACTTTCTCAATTTTCTAAAATTCTGGAAAAACTTTTTGCTGCACGTCTGGACAGTTTTATTGAAAAAAATGAAATATTGATTCATAGCCAGTATGGATTCAGAACTAATAGATCCACATCAATGGCTCTCGTGCAGGTAGTAGAAGAGTTAACAAGGTCAATCGATAATAAACAGTATGCAGCTGGAGTTTTTATTGATTTGAAAAAAGCTTTTGATACCATTGATCATGAAATCTTACTCAGGAAATTAGAAAAGTATGGAATTAGAGGGGTAGGGCTTAGTTGGATAAAAAGTTACATAGAAAATAGGAAACAATGTGTGCAGATGGGGGAAATCAGATCATCCTGCAAAGAGATAACATGTGGGGTACCGCAAGGATCCATTTTAGGTCCTAAACTATTTATATTGTATATCAATGATATTATTACTGTTTCTGATAAACTTAAATTTGTCATTTTTGCAGATGATACTAACATTTTTTGCTCAGGTGCAGACCTTCAACAGTTGCTAACAGATATTACAGGTGAACTGGGGAAGATGAAATGTTGGTTTGATATTAACAAACTCTCCTTAAATATAAGTAAGTCTAAATTTATTTTGTTTGGTAATAAAAAAATACTTCCGGATACTCGAGTAGAGATATGCATAGATAATGTTCATCTTGAAAGAGTAAATGAATATACTTTTTTGGGTGTCGTGATAGACAATAACCTCAGCTGGAAAACTCATATTAACTATGTAAAGAAAAAAACAGCACGTAGCTTAGGTATCTTAAGAAAAACCAGACACATATTAAATTTGAGATCATTATACACAATTTATTGTACTCTTTTATTACCATATCTAACTTACTGTATAGAAACTTGGGGAAACACATATAAAATTAATCTGAATCCTATTATTATTTTACAGAAAAAGGCAATAAGGGTTGTGAACAATGTTGGTTATCTCCATCCTACAAACACACTGTTTTTTTTATCTAAGGGCATTAAAGTTCCTTGACCTAGTTGACCTCAAAACAGCAGAGATAGTTTTTAAAGCTAGAAGTAATCAACTACCAAGTAACTTACAAATTTTGTTTATAGAACGAGAGGGGAGGTATAACTATAGAAGACCACTCAATTTCCAACAGCCTAGAGCACGAACCACACTTAAAAGCATGTCTGTGTCAGTTAAAGGAGTGAAACTCTGGAACAATCTACCAGATGAGATAAAAAACAGCAAGAATATTTTTACGTTTAAAAAGATGTTTAAAAACAGGGTTCTAGAATCTTATGGTCAGACTTAACTTGACCAGCGCCCCTGGTTTTTGGAGGGGAGCGCCAGTGATGGTGTCCGTATTGATTATCCTATGTTGGCTTAATGTTTTTTTTCATGATTGTTTTTGTTGACTGTTTCATTTTGTAAACTTTACCTTTTTTAAAAATTGGCCTTTTTTTCTTTCTTTAATTTGTTTTTGAATTAAGGGTAGGTTGTTTTATAAGCCAATGGCTTCAAACCTATCCTTTTCGTTTGTTTATGTGTAAACATTCGAAATAAAGGAATCATTCATTCATTCATTCATTCATTCAAATGATGGTCACAATTTATTTAAGGATGTGAAGAGATTTTATAGGTAGGCTACTTTTAATATGTTTCAAAAACTTCAACCGCAGAATTAATAACTTGGACAGCTGTTCCTATTTCAGAAACCTGAATGATAAGTTAATGCTCCTAGCTGTTATTCATTTTGAGAGAATTGAGTGCAGTTGGGTTAAGCTGCGTTTTCCTAGCAGGCTCAGCAAAATTCCGCCAGTAGCCAGACACAGCATCTTAGCTAGTAGCCATAGCTACTAGCCATAGCGAGCTATATCCAATAATTTAAATACAAACTAGTGATTCCTAAAATACACCCCCGGCCAGCGGCGTCAGTGCTGAGCGCATGTGTTGCAGGGTCAGAGCGAGAAACAACTTTCTCATCCTGCCTACTCAATAGTAGGCTATGGAAGGGTGCTGATTCGGACACAGCATTGGAGTTATATATACTGCTCAAAGAAATTAAGGGAACACTTAAATCACACATCGCGGATCTCGATGAACAAAATATTCAAGTTGAAAATCTTTATTGATTACATTGTGTAATTCGTCGAGAACAAAATCACGTAAGAACGGTCAATGGAAACCAAAATCATTAACCCATTGAGGGCTGGATTCAAACTCACACAGAAAATCAAAGTGAAAAATTGAGCTCTGGCCACATGAGGCCGGGCATTGTCCTGCACCAGGAGGAACGCAGGGCCCACTGCATCAGCGTAAGGTCTGACAATGGGTCTGAGGATTTCATCCCGGTACCTAACAGCAGTCAGGGTACCGTTGGCTAGCACGTGGAGGTTTGGGCTACCCTACAAGGATATGCCTCCCCAGACCATCACTGACCCACCACCAAACTCATCATCCACCCTCATGGAGTCTGTTTCTGACAGTTTGGTCAGAAACATGCACATGAGTAGCCCACTGAAGGTCATTTTGTAGGGCTCTGGCAGTGCTCCTCCTGTTCCTAGAGCCTGTTACCTACAGCTCTAGGTGAGAACGAGCTGAACAAAAAGATAACTGGTACAGGCGTATAAAGGACAAAGGGAGAAAGGAAAGAAAAATACTAAAATAAATCTTTCTCCTAACTCCAAACCGAACTTTCTGCGTTTCCTATTCGGAACGGAGGCGTATGATAGTATGAAATGATAGTATGTAGTATGATATTGTGTTTACTGCTCCAGGACTGGAGTTAAACCTGCAGACACTGCGGCCCTCCAGGACTGGAGTTAAACCTGCAGACATTGCGGCCCTCCAGGACTGGAGTTAAACCTGCAGACACTGCGGCCCTCCAGGACTGGAGTTAGTTGCCAGGCAGCCAAAATGTAATTAGTTAGCTTGCAAAATTCCGCGTGAGGAAGTAAACTCCTATAGCATATTGTCTCAGGTAATTTTTCATCTTTCTGTCCCCCCCCCCCCCCCCCCCCAGTGATGCTGAGGTCGGTGGGCAGGTCTCTGTTGGCCAATCGCATCACTGGACGAAGGATGATGTCACAGAAAACTCTTACTGGAAAGGTTGCCATACTCACTGCATCCACAGATGGGTAAATACGTACAAAATTACGTTCAAAATAATCCAAATATTTTTTTTGTGCACTTGATTAATTCATATGGCACAAATGCACTGCAGTGTTAATGTACTGTAGTGTGCAGTCAGTATATACTGTATTGACCCTCTCTCTCAGTGCAGTGTAAATGTACTGTAGTGTGCAGTCAGTGTGTATACTGTATTAACCCTCTCTCTCAGTGCAGTGTTAATGTACTGTAGTGTGCAGTCAGTGTGTATACTGTATTAACCCTCTCTCTCAGTGCAGTGTTAATGTACTGTAGTGTGCAGTCAGTGTATACTCTATTAACCCTCTCTCTCAGTGCAGTGTTAATGTACTGTACAATCATTCAGTGTGTATACACTGTATTAACCCTTGCTCTCTTTCTCTATCTCTCTCTCCCTCTCTCAGTGCAGTGTTAATGTACTATAGTGTGCAGTCAGTGTGTATACTGTATTAACCCTCTCTCAGTGCAGTGTTAATATACTGTAGTGTGCAATAAGTGTCTATACTGTATTAACCCTCTCTCTCAGTGCAATGTTAATGTACTGTAGTGTGCAGTCAGTGTATACTCTATTAACCCTCTCTCTCAGTGCAGTGTTAATGTACTGTACAATCATTCAGTGTGTATACACTGTATTAACCCTTGCTCTCTTTCTCTATCTCTCTCTCCCTCTCTCAGTGCAGTGTTAATGTACTGTAGTGTGCAGTCAGTGTGTATACTGTATTAACCCTCTCTCACAGTGCAGTGTTAATGTACTGTAGTGTGCAGGCAGTGTGTATACTGTATAACCCCTCTCTCTCAGTGCAGTGTTAATATACTGTAGTGTGCAGTCAGTGTATATACTATATTAACCCTCTCTCCCTCTCTCAGTGCAGTTTTAATATACTGTAGTGTACAGTCAGTGTATATACTATATTAACCCTCTCTCCCTCTCTCAGTGCAGTTTTAATATACTGTAGTGTACAGTCAGTGTATATACAATATTAACCCTCTCTCAGTGCAGTGTTAATGTACTGTAGTGTGCAGTCAGTGTGTATATACTGTATTAACCCTCTCTCTCAGTGCAGTGTTAATGTATTGTAGTGTACAGTCAGTGTGTATACTGTATTAATCCTCTCTCTCTCTCAGTGAATAATACATGTCTCTCTCTCACAGTATTGGTCTGGCTGCAGCACAAGCTCTTGGACGTAAAGGGGCTCATGTTGTTGTGAGTAGCCGTGGGAAGGAGAATGTAGAACGGGCCGTAGAACTGCTGCGGAGTGAGAATATAAAGGTGACCGGAACTACTTGCCACGTGGGAAACAGAGAAGACAGGGAAAGACTGGTAAAAACGGTGAGTCTGCCAGCACTGCACACCACTGGCATATCAAGGGTTAATACAGTACATACACACTGACTCACTGCACACTACAGTACATTAACACTACACTGAGAGAGAGGGTTAATACAGTACATACACACTGACTGGCTGCACACTACAGTACATTAACACTGCACTGAGAGGGTTAATACAGTATATACACACAACAGTAAATTAACACTGCACTGAAAGAGAGAGAGAGAGAGAGAGAGAGAGAGAGAGAGAGAGAGAGAGAGAGAGAGAGAGAGAGAGAGAGAGAGAGAGAGAATACATACACCAATAGGGCATGGCAGTGTGTAATGCAGGGTATGATGTGATTGGTGCAGACTGTGGAACAGTGTGGCGGTGTGGATATCTTCATCTCCAACGCTGCAGTGAATCCTTTTGTTGGGAACATCACGGACTCCACTGAAGAAGTCTGGGATAAGGTAAAGCAGGATCATATTCCCCCATATTGTGCTGTCAACAGTAGCAATGTGGAGGCACTGTCTGTAATGACTCATTCTGTGAACAGTCGCAATGTGGAGGCACTGTCTGTAATGACTCATTCGGTCAACAGTAGCAATGTGGAGGCACTGTCTGTAATGACTCATTCTGTCAACAGTAGCAATGTGGAGGCACTGTCTGTAATGACTCATTCTGTGAATGTGAATTGTTTGTCAATTTATTGCAGCTCATGTGGTCTCCACTCTCTGACTGTGTTATCAGCCTGTGTTCTGACAGTATCCTGTGTTATCAGATCCTGGCCTGTGTTCTGACTGTGCCCTGTGTTATCAGATCCTGGCCTGTGTTCTGACTGTGCGCTGTGTTATCAGATCCTGGCCTGTGTTCTGACTGTGCGCTGTGTTATCAGATCCTGGCCTGTGTTCTGACTGTGCCCTGTGTTATCAGATCCTGGCCTGTGTTCTGACAGTATCCTGTGTTATCAGATCCTGGCCTGTGTTCTGACTGTGCCCTGTGTTATCAGATCCTGGCCTGTGTTCTGACTGTGCGCTGTGTTATCAGATCCTGGCCTGTGTTCTGACTGTGCCCTGTGTTATCAGATCCTGGCCTGTGTTCTGACAGTATCCTGTGTTATCAGATCCTGGCCTGTGTTCTGACTGTGCCCTGTGTTATCAGATCCTGGCCTGTGTTCTGACTGTGCGCTGTGTTATCAGATCCTGGCCTGTGTTCTGACTGTGCCCTGTGTTATCAGATCCTGTTCTGTGTTCTGACTGTGCCCTGTGTTATCAGATCTTGGTCTGTGTTCTGACTGTACCCTGTGTTCTCATAACCTGGCCTGTGTTTTGACTGTGTGCTGTGTTATCAGATCCTGCATGTGAACTTGAAATCCGCCTTCCTGCTGACCAAACTTGTAGTGCCATATATGGAAATAAGAGGGTGAGAGGGGGTGCGGTGGTGGGGTGGGGTGGGGGAGGGGGGGGTAGGGGGAGAGGGTGGGATGTTGAATGTTTGCTTGAGTTTATATTTCTGCTTAAACTATAAAACTCTGATGCCTCTTGGGCAATCATCTGCTGTTGGCTCTGTTGTGTGTGTCTTGTTTCCTGAATGTATCTCATTATGGCTTCTGATTAGCCTGTGTGTCCCGATTCTGTATTCTGATTGGCCTATGTCTTTTAGGGGCGGGTCAGTTGTGTTTGTGTCATCAGCTGCCGGATACCAGCCAGTGGAGGTGAGTGGGCGGGCAGAATGGGAGACGACTCATTTAGGTTTGAGTAGAGTAGTAGTACTAGAGTAGTAGCTGAAAGTAGACATGTAGTTGACTGTATGTGGAAGTTTTTAGGGATGGTGGCACTGCACTGAACTCTGCCCTCTACCCTTTGACCCTAAGGCTCTGGGGCCATACAATGTTAGTAAAACGGCGCTGATGGGTCTGACCCCAGCTCTGGCCCCAGATCTCGGCCGAAGAAACATCCGGGTGAACTGTGTGGCTCCTGGACTCATTAAGACCCAGTTCAGCTCAGTGGTGAGTGCCTACCTGTGTCCTCTTCTCTCTACCCTCCTCATCAATGCTAATGCTAATGCTAATGTGCGTGTAATCTGTCTGTGTGCTCTCTCCCTCTCTCTCTCTCTCTCCCCCTCCCTCCCTCTCTCTCCTCCTCCCTGCTTCTCGTACTCTCCCTCTCTTTTTCTCTCTCGCTCACTCCCTCTTTCCCACCCCCCCCTCTCTCTTTCTCCATCCCTCTCTCTTTCTCTCTCACTCCCACTCTCTCACTCCCTCTCTCTCACTCCCTCCCCTCTCTCAGCTCTGGAAGAATGAAAATGTGTTTGAGGACTTCAACAGGAAGATGATCATTAAAAGGTGTCTCTCCTGCTCCACACTGTTCCAGGATCAGTCTGACTGATCAGCGTTACAGAGACATCAGATACCGCACATGCACTAGAACAGAGCCTTAACAGATATCAGACCATGGGGCCCATCCACACACTGGAACAGAGCCTTAACAGATATCAGACCATGGGGCCCATCCACACACTGGAACAGAGCCTTAACAGATACCAGACCATGGGGCCCATCCACACACTGGAACAGAGCCTTAACAGATACCAGACCATGGGGCCCATCCACACACTGGAACAGAGCCTTAACAGATACCAGACTGTGGGGCCCATCCACACACTGGAACAGAGCATTAACAGATACCAGACCATGAGGCCCATCCACACACTGGAACAGAGCCTTAACAGATACCAGACTGTGGGGCCCAGCCACACACTGGAACAGAGCCTTAACAGATATCAGACCATGGGGGGCCCCATCCACACACTGGAACAGAGCCTTAACAGATACCAGACCATGGGACCCATACACACGCTGGAACATTACATTACATTACAATTCATTGGCAGACGCTTTTATCCAAAGCGACGTACAATAAGTGAATTTTGAAGGTCATTGACGTGACTACAAAGCAAATCCAACAAAGCACAACTTTCTCACAGCGTAGGAGCTATCCCCAGAAATAAACATGAGTAGTACACATAGTTAGCTATACATTCTGAACTATAAAATAACCAGAAACACAAGTTAAATAGAAAACAAACATGGAGGGAGGGAAATGCAAGTCGCCCTGCAGCAGCAGAGCGAAGTGGTCGAGCAGGAGCGTAGTGCTGGATTAAGTCCTGTAGGTAGGAGGGGCCTGACCTTTTGGCTGCATTGTAGGCCAGGGTCAGAACTTTGAACCTGATCCTGGCCACGACCGGCAGCCAGTGGAGTGACCTCAGCGGGGGGGGGTGACGTGCAAGAACTTCGGGAGGTTGAACACAAGCCGAGCAGCCGCATTCTGGACCAGTTGTAGGGGCAGAATGGCGCAGGCTGGTAAGCTTGCGAGAAGGGAGTTGCAGTAGTCCAGACGTGAGGTGACCATGGTCTGGACAAGAAGCTGGGCGGAGTAGGTGGTCAGGTACGGCCAAATCCTCCTGATGTTGTACAGGAGGAACCTGCAGGACCGTGCCGTTGCCCTGATGTGTTCTTTGAAGTCCAGCTTGTCGTCCAGGACCACCCCCAGGTTCCTTGCAGAGCGGGAGGCGGTCACCATGGTTCCGTCGACGGTGATGGACAGGTCTTGGTGTGGGGAGGTCTTGTATGGCATGAAGAGCAGCTCGGTCTTGTCGAGGTTGAGCTTCAGGTGATGGCTAGACATCCACTCAGAGATGTCAGCCAGGCAAGCAGATATCCTCTCCTTTACCTGTGGGGTAGAGGGAGGGAAAGAGAGGAAGAGTTGAAGTGTCATCAACATAACTGTGGTAAGAGAAGCCATGTGAATTAATAACCAAACCAAGAGACTTAGTGTAAATGGAGAACAGCAGAGGACCCAGTACAGATCCTTGCGGGACTCCTGTAAAAAGTGGATGAGTTGCAGAGACAGAGCCCTTCCAGGAGACTTGGTAGGATCTATCTGTGAGATAGTAAACCAAGAGAGGGCAGTTCCAGAGATGCCCATCTCAGCCAGTGTGGAAATCAGGAGTTTGTGGTTGACCGTGTCGAACGCTGCAGACAGGTCAAGGAGAATCAGGACAGAGGAGAGGGAGGAGGCTCTGGCAGTGGCAAGTGCCTCGGTCGCAGCCAGGAGCGCAGTTTCAGTGGAATGCCCGGTTCTGAAGCTGGACTGATGAGGGTCCAGCAGGTTGTTCTGGTGGAGAAAAACAGACAGTTGGTTAAGGGCAGCTCGTTCAAGAGCTTTGGACAGAAAGGGCAGGAGAGACACAGGATGATAGTTTCTGACATCTGAGCGGTCTAAGCTAGGTTTCTTAAGGAGTGGGGTAACACGGGCAGTTTTGAAAACAGCAGGAACATAGCCACAGATTAAGGAGGTGTTGATAATGGAGGACAGATATGGAAGGACCTCACCGGATACTGCCTGGAGGACTGCCGACGGGATGGGGTCCAGTGGGCAGGTGGTTGCATGCTGGCGCGTTACAAGTTGGAGTACATCTTGTAACGCGCCACCTGCCCACTGGACCCCATCCCGTCGGCAGTCCTCCAGGCAGTATCCGGTGAGGAACAGAGCCTTAAAGGAGTAGTTCACTTTCTGGAATTCTTTTGATATTTTTTAAGTAGTTTTAAGTGTGTTTTCCGATTCAGACAGACCATTTGTGTGTACAACGAAGGACACTTTAGATACCTAAAGAATGTTTCTGACAGCTTGCCGGCTATGCAGCGGTAAGTATCAGGGCATTCTGGGGTTTGTGGTCTTCAGCAAGAAAACACTTTTGAGTAACTTTTGAGTAACCCCAAAGCAGCTTGTACTGTGATGAATGATGTTATTTTGACAGTAAACCACGGAAACTGAAATATTAGAAAACCAGAAAATAAAGCTGTCCTTTAATCAGGATGGGCCCCAGCAGCCCCAAACAAGCGAGCGTCATTTCATTCATAATTAGGTCAGGACCCAGCAGTGCTAAGCTGTCGAGATATTTTGACTGCGGTATACCGATTGATGATGCGTTATTGCGAGGCGTTTCCCATGATGTGTGACTGATAACCACGGTGACTGTGATTCCAGGATGGGGACTCCGCAGGAAGTGGGCGGAGTCATCGCCTTCCTGTGCTCAGACGAGGCCTCCTACATCACCGGGGAAACCATCGCCGTGGCAGGAGGAATTAACTGTAGGCTCTGAAGGTGGGGGGGAGGCAGTGCTATAATGGTGTGTATACGCAGGTATACGGCATATACACACCTCTGCAGGGAAGGATTTACCATTACATTGCATTCATTTGGCAGATTCTTTTACACAAAGTGACGTACAATAAGTGCACACCGAAGGTCATTGAAATAACTACGAACAGGTCAGATGAGTACAGTTCTATGATAAAGCAACAGCTATCCATAGACATGAACGTCGAGTCTAGTTCACATAGTAAACTATGGCTTAAGTCTTAAGAGTATTTACCATGTATACTGAAATTAGCTAGCGATATGTTTCCTTATCCATCAGTGTAATGGGGGACATGCAGCAGCCAATTAAATAATTTTTATCGTTTTGTGTGTCCATCGTTCTCGCCACAATTACCGAACCACAACATCCAGGGCTCTATTTTCTGGGAAGCGCATGGCGTGTGGCGAGCCGTCATAGTGAATGGCGCACTGGGCGTGGCTACTGAATTTCGCTATTTTCGGACCAAAAGCTCACAGCGCGCTGCGCAGGTTGAAAATGGGCTGGGTTATGCTGAATATTTATCAGTGGGTGTGCTACAGCTGCACCATAGCTAATCAAATTACCTCTTTTCAGTCCTTTTAAGAGCTGTGTGCATTGAACTCGTTTTGACCATGTCGGGCTATCCCGCATCACGTGGTTTAGTGAAAAACGACAGCAGAACACGCCCATTCGGTCGTTGTCGGGAGGCCTCTCGCTTGCAGAACAAGAACGCTAAAGGCGATACAAGTCACAAATAGGTTATCTGGACTGTTAAAAATAAAAAAACTTTAAATAATTTAAATAAATAAAAAGTTTTAAAACTTTAAATAATGTCAATAAAATACATTTTAAAATTGTTTATTTCACTCTCCCATTTATAATTTACTGGCTCTTTATTTATCTTTAATCTCCTCTCTTTTCCTATTTTCTAGGTCCTAAGCATGCGTTTAATCATTTATCTATTTCCAATTTTCCCCATGCAACATATCCCATTTCCTCGCCACATTTATTAGCGACTTTTGTCGCCTTTAGAATTCTGCATTGGAAGACGATAGGCTATCTATTTTGCATTGATTTTATTAAATGTAATTGAGGTAAGAGGTACGTTTTTATCGCTATACGTGCAATAAGAGTGAATGTATGCACCACGTTTGTCATTATTCTCATTACAGATGGGTGTAAGAAAGAATACAGTACCCCTGGGAACACAGTGCAGTATAATAACAGCCAGAAACAATTAAAAACATAAAGAAATACAAGAATTAACATTATAAAAAAGAAAATGAGCAATAAATGCAAAGTATATTTTTTTGCTGTTTGGGGGATTTCTTTCAAAGTCAAATTGAAGACCTTGGTGCTAAAAGTACTGAAGTCACATTTTTAGACAATTCAAGTTGAGCATAGAAACATGTTGTATTTGTTTAGCTAAGTCCACCCTATAAATATTGTTAACAGAAAAGGTGCCGAAGCAATGCATAAAAACAGCAAAACCTTTAATGGCTGATTGTATGGATCAATGCTATTTTCGGATTAGATTTTCTCAAAATAGACATTTTGTGACTTCAGTACTTTTAGCACCAGGGTCTTCAATTGGACCGCATATCCACGAAAACGGTTGATTGGCTTTTGAATAGGTTATGATCATGCACGCATTGGGGAAAGCCCCGAAATGAGCAACTGGCCGTACGCTGTGGTGCGATTAGCGCCGTTAACGTGGTCTCACCTGGCGGGCAGCGCGAGCGGGAATTGCAGTGTAATTTAGCCCAAAATAGCATTCCGATGCGGTAAAATTGAACTGGGCTGCTCCCTCTTGACAGACAAACCCCCCCCCTCAGCAGCGGCTTCCCTCCCACTTCAGCGCGCGGAGAGTCCCCAAATTACCAAACGAGCTCAGGCACGTGCAAATCCGTGACGAAATTGCTACCTCGCCAGTGATGGCTCGCCACGGGCCGGGAAATAGAGCCCCAAATTAGCAGTTTCGCTGCTCGCTCTGGACTGTCACACCTCCATCAGCGACTCTCCTCCCACTTCCGGCGCACGGCGAGTCAAACGGGCTCAGGAGCGTGAAAATACATGCTGAATATGTCTATTTGCAAAGTTATGGCTGAAATATAATTGCTATAGTATTATTTTTGGTGTGGCTGAGGATGAATTGCATACCAGGGGAACACTGCATACCTCTCTCTGTGTAAACGCTAGTGTGTGAGATTTATAATGATGTTAAGCAGAATCTGTGAATTTGTAACTTGACTTAACTGCACTACGACTGAACTACCTGACTTAACTATAACTATAAAGTTTATTGTAACTGGTCATTGTGACTATACATGAATTGTAATGCAGCAGTAGGAAGTTTTTTTGTGACCAAAAAAAGTTAATCATTAAACCTGCCATTCTCATACGCTCATATTGACTTGCAGTGTGTGTTTTTATAACAAGTCTCAAATCTGTTGCTTTGAAACCAGACTTAGGGCCCTATCTTACACCCGGCGCAAAGCGGTGCTAACCCAAACGCAAGTGTCTTTGCTATCTTACACCCGGCGCTAGGTCCATAATAACGCCTAACGCTTACGTCCTTTAACTAGCATGTATTCTTGCGCCATCACAAGTGAACTGGGCGTGTTGGTCTTAAGACGAGGAGTGGCCAGGATTCTTTCTGGCGTATTGCTATCTTGAGCCAGCAGAAAGCGCTTGCGCTAGAACCACCACAAACCTGGTCTAAAGTCATGTCACAGTTGTTTACATGTTATTTTAACGGCACATATAAGTGCGTCTACGTAGGCGTGTGCACAACGCGCGTACCATCCTGTCTGTTACACACAGGGCGCGCACAAGCATGACTAAAATATCTAGATCACAATGCGAAATATTATTATTGTGTAGGCTATGTCAAAAATGCATAATAATAAAAGGTTCCGTAGGTCCACATACCTTTCCCTCAGCAAAGGGAAACGATGCCACATTACATTGCTCTCAGCCCACTCCATCAACATCCAGGCGATGTGCGATGGTACGGGACAATGGCTATCAGTTAAAAAGGAGCTGATAACACCTATATTAAGCTTAATGCGCGAATTGTCATTTACACCTAATGCGTGAATTGTCATTCAATGGAAAACTCGCGCACTGCAATAGACGGACATTTGAGTTTTGAAAATGCGTTTCAGATGTCATTACAATACAGGTCTGTTTATCTAGGAATACAGCCTGTAAGTAAATAGAATGGTTTGTGACTGAAAAAAGTTTAAAACCTTGTCCAGTGAATATTGCTTTTATTGTTTTTCAAATAGCCTAGGCTACAGCGGATTCGCTAATCATAAGGTTTTTTTCGATAGCCTATGGTTAAAAAACGGAGATACGTAAATGTCACCATGTTAACTGAATTGTAACCTTAGTTATTCTTCGTCCTTCATATTTTTTTAATTACAGTGACAAGGTTTCCATACCCTCAGCTTATTAAAACCCCGTTGATTTCACCTGTTATTCCATAACTGAACAAAATATTTTAAAGAGAACTAAGTGTCTAATTAAAACAAATTTGCAGCACGTTACAATTAATTCACAATTCATTTAAATACCATTATCTGCATGTGCGCTTTAGAGGAGCAGGTCTGTTTCCCCTGCTGTAAATCGCACTTTTAACGGTCTTCCTGGGAAAGTGGATTGTTTTAAAGCATTACGCTACCAGTAAAACTGGTTGGTCACATTTCCATAAGCAGGACATTATAAAAGAAGGGAAAATATGCGTGAACCTATGGGTTGCCAACCTGACAGCTTTATTGTATTTGTTGTCATCATTAAGGCAAAATAACGTTATCTATTTTATTAATCAAAATTAGAATGCAGGTAATGAACTTCGGATGAAGCTTGAACATGAGTTAATTGCTTCATTGCATAATCAAACGAAATTCGTTAAACAAGCAGGCTAATTTGGCGTTTTCTAAGGTGAGACGCCATTGGTAGCTTATTCTCAGCTGTTGCAGTAGTAATGTGTTTAATGGACCTTAAAACAACCAGGGGGGTATAGTTTTGACCATTTCAAGACTGAAAATGGGTGGTATACCCTTTTAAGTGAGTTCTCACTATAATGTATTTGTTTTTGCATTTAAGAGATCAATGTGCTTTTGACTTTCTCCATTTTTAAAAACATATCTGGTGCATCCAGCTTAAACAAAAATTTTACGAATGTTTTTAAAATCCAATATTTTTTCCTAAAAATGCATTGAAAAATATTGTGACAACCAACCCACCAACTTGTGACAAGACCACAAATGAGTCCTTTGAACAGTTATGCAGAGCCTTCCACCTCCCAACTACTCATTTCTTCAAATATTTACAGGTCAGACACTTCATAAGTACACTTCAGGGAGGAAGCTCCACTCCCTAAAGCCCCTCTCCATTGACGATATTCTAAAAGGTGTTATACACCCCAGGGACATTCTGTCTTTAACATATAATATAATTTTGGCCCTCACAGAAACTAAACCCATAAACGCTAGGATCAAATGGGAGCGGGACTTGGATTGTACTTTTGAAGACAGCAAATGGGAATCATTATGTGAGATGGCATTATCCTTTTCATATAACAGTCGACATAAACTTATGCAGTTTAACATTATCCACAGAACCTTTTATACGCCAGAAAGACTTCACAGGATAAATGACTCGATCTCAGATCTTTGCCCTAGGTGCACAACTGAAACAGGTAGCCTTATTCACATGTTTTGGGATTGTAACAAATTAAAACCTTACTGGGGCTCAATATGGGAGACTCTCAAAGAGATTGCTGGGTTTGAGATCCTTGTACACCTAAATTAGCTTTATTAGGCGACATGTCTGACATCTCTCTTGATAAGAGAAATAAGGTGCGGTTTATCAAACTGGCCATGATTGCTGGTAATAAGTGTATTGCCTTGCTATGGAGGAGTGTAGACCCCCCCTGGGGTGAAATTTCCTCATACATGGCATCAGAGAAAATTATGTTTAATCTCAAAAGAAAACCTCATCTCTTTGATAAATGCTGGTCTGGATTTAGGCACTACATAGGAAATATTTCACAGCCTGCTGTAAGTTGACGAACAGATATGTTTGATATATGTATATGAGTACCTACATAAACATGTATAGCTGAATCTTTTTGTATTGATGTGTGTAAACGTGAAGTTTATTTCACCAAATGTACTTTTTTCATTTCTATTCTTATTTCTAACTTCTTCTTTTTGATACCAACGCTTGTATTATGGTCCTTGTCTGAGGGTAGGGGTGGGGGGGACTGGTCTTGAAGGGTTTTATTATCTCTTATGTTTATTATAATTATTTCCTTTTTTGGGGGGGGGGGGGGGGGGGGGATTTGATTTATGTATCTACAGCTACTTTTCATGCTGGAGGGGTGGGGGGGGGGGGGGTTCTGGGGCTTTTGGGTGAAGGGGAAGTTTTAGAGGGTGGGGATCGGGGGGGAAAGTTTACAATATTGTCTAATTTGTAAATGTTTAAATTACTATGTAAGTTAATGTTGTAAACATAATAAACGTAAATAATAATAAAATAATAAATAATAATAAACAAAACCAATAAACATATTGATAAAAAAAGAGACATTAATTAATATGAAAGCATTAATACGTAATCAAGATGTAATCAGCAATATTAGATTAAAACACAAAGATCCGTTTCCGGGGCACGGGAGTAGAGGAGTGGTAGTGGAGGAGGAAAGGTGGCATTTTTCGACTATTAGGACGCACCCTAGATTAAAACATTGTTTCCTATGGAGGATTATTCAGCCTAAAATTAAAATGGAGGAATATTCAGCCCAAAATTAAAATTAAAATTAAAAACTTTCCATTTTCATTTTAATTTTCGAACTGTATATATGTAAATGAGGGGGTATGGTCCTCCTATCAATCAAAGCAAGCAGGGTGGGCCTCATACAGGTTTAGTGCAGTAGCACTTAATGAACACCAGGGGGAGCATAGCATAGGGATGGGTAACAGTCTATGCCTGATACTATGCTCTCAGGGCAAGTTTTAATGGATGAAATGATGAAGAATCTGAGCAGTGTTATAAAGTATTCTTGTTTTATGAAAGAAATGGAGCTAGCTAGCCAGCGCTATGCTGTGTAGGCTATAGGTCAAACCTGCGAGGTGGAAAATCCACGTTCAGAAAGTGAAAGTCCTCCCCAATCATTTGTTCCAATCACCTGGATTTGCTAATTATCACAATTCTTCAGCCAAGAGGTAGGAGCTAACTAGGCTAATTAGTGAAATCGTGAGTTGATGGGTGGAAGAAACACGGCAGGAGTTTTACTTTCTGACCCCTGGAATTTCCACCTCTGCAAACCTGGTAGTAGCCTACGATAGGCTACATTGTGCCAGGTTAAACTTTGGATTGGATCAGTTGTGTTGGACTGCTGGAAATAAATGCAATCCTCTCTTAAAATAAATGAAAAGGCTGCAAATGAGTCACTGGATCATTTAAACTTTTAACCTGGCTCCGGTACTTTAAGTGAACATTGCTTCAAAAAGTCTATCGATCGACAGCCATCTTCTGGTGTAAGATTAATGATTGAGATTAAAGATCTAACACTGTTATTATGGCTATGGGTTGATTAGATGTGGGTGGTCGGGTCTCCAGAACAAAACATAAATTATACCAGCAATTAAGCAAAGAGAACATTTTCAGAATATTTATTTCACACAATATGGTAACATTCACAAAAGGTAAATAAACTGTAGAACTATTCCCCTCCACCACCATTCAAGCCACAATGACACCGGGTTCTTTCTGTCATTTTGTATGTTTATTGTCAAATCAGAAATATATGAACAATGATTGGTGACAGGTAAACGGAAGATGACATGTTGATATTGGAATACATCTTATGCAAATACAATTCTATTTATCCATACATTACCATAATTGGCAAGGAAAATGTAATCTTTCTTGACATTGTTCCCTCAAAACATATAATGACTCCCAGTATCCCAATGTCCCTATATGTACTATATTAGTTATTAATTCATACAAACTCAATTTATCTTGTTAAAGACATTGGATGGCATTCAATTCAATAAGTTCTTTGTCAGGGTCCAAAGGGACCACCTGCTGTCATGTAATTTGAATAAATCATGCACACTGACATTATGAGTAGCTGAATCATGTATGCTATGTAATGTTTCAGTGTGAAAAGAAATCTCAACAGACTGGTCAAGTAAAGGATATATACAGTGAACAGTGAATATTTGTTTCCCCTGTGTTTTGGCTCTGTACTCCAGCACTTTGGATGTGAAATGATACAATGAATTTGAGGCTAAAGTACAGACTGTAAGCTTTAATTTGAGGGCATTTGCATCTATATTGTAACTGAAGAAGGCTGCAGTACAGGCCTGGCATAGCATCACCAGTGTAGATACCCAGCATCTGATGATTTCTACAGCTCGCAGACTTCAGGCAGTACTTGCACGCAAAGGATATGCAACCAAGTATTATTTCATAGCAACATAATTAATGATTAGGATTAATACACTTTTTCTTTGTCTTTATGTCACAAGGAATATCTTCAATGCACTAACTCTAAGGAAATCCCATGAAAGAGACATTTCTCATTTATATTGGTACAGATATTCTGCAATAAAATATTCTTTAGAAGCGCCACTCAAAAGTCTATGAAAACATGCATGTAAGGTATGATACTTAACATAGCTACATAGATTCTCACATTACAATGTATGGCTACGTCTTCTGGGTTTAGATTAACTAAAATTACATGTCTACCGTGTTTGCTAGTCTAAACAGAGATGATAGGTGTAGTTTAGGCCATTTCATAAATTGACAGACAAGAAACAACTGAATATGAGCAATAGAACATAAGCAATTATGTTTACAGGTATGTTACCATAACAGATGGCAGCTTAGCTAAATAATTTAGTTATTCGATAATGAAAAGGCACCCAGCGCTTTAATTACAATGGCAATTATACATATTTATTCAAGAACTTTAATTGCAGTTTCACTATGGAACAATTCAGGGTGCTTACTGCTTAGCCAAAGTCGCGTAGCAAAAGATAAATATTGACTACCCTAACAATACAAGTCATTAAATAATGCAAGTCAGTATTAAAACAACTTTCATTCGTTCTCCTCCATTTCTTCAAGATTTTCAAGTAAAAAGGACATCTCTGTCGCCTCCAAGTCCTCCACAACAACAAACAACACGGCTAACTCCTCCATATTGTTTTTCTCCCTGCCAGTTTCAAAAACGTCCGAAACTGTACCAGTTCGATCTGCTCAGGCGTTTGTCATTTCCGCCTGAGGCAGGCAAGTATGGGGTGTGATAACTGACATTATTTGGATTACTAAGATAACTGAGCGGAGAACTGACGTGTATACGCTCGTGTAAACGTGTGAAAAAATCCTATTGTGTTGATGGAGAAGACGCGCGTTGGCACGGCGATTCAGACGTCACACGTCACAGACGCGCGTACGGGCGTATCGGACGTGCGCTCAATAATACACGTGCGTGTGTACGTTATTGCTTATTTTTACTAAGCGCCTGGATAACGCGCGTGTATAAGCACGTGTAAAAGGACGTCTATACGCGCGTGTATAAGTATGTGTATAACGTCTGGAACCCACCAGACGCGCAAGCGCACAGACGCTTATTGCGCGCGCAGATTTGAGCAGAACTGAACCCACTAGACGCGCAAAGGCACAGACGCTTTTATTGCTTTTTCGGAGCGCATTCTGTGAATGACACGAGACGCGCTATACAAACAAACAGTCTACATTCCGGATTTGTGAGCTTCGCTTAATAATGGATAAGTAAATATTGCTATTACATATGTTTTACTGCTTGACAGGTTAATTAAAATGAAAACTTGCATACTGTATAGTACATGGGAAAATAGCTACACATGAATCAGACCAACAAACAAGTCTTCACTGGCTGGCAGCAAATGGCCTACTTTTGATTTTTACTTCGTAGCCTATAGCTAATGTAATTATGTAATTATAACGAAATCAGTTGAGTGATTACCTTATCTCGCAATATTAATATAGTCGTTTTTTTGTTTGCTTCAATACGAGTTGTAAACATGAGGAAGGCAATTACGGTTTACCTCTTGCTCCAAATGCTCCTGAGGAGAAGAATGTGGGTAGCTACACCCCATGAACTGCTTTGATCACACTTTACTTTGATCACACTTTTGATTATATTAAAACAAACATCTAAACTATATAGAATGTTGTTTTTTAAAGCTAAATGTAGCAAACGAGACAATGCCTCCTTTATAAAGTCCGTTTCATATTATTTATTTATTTAAGACAGTAATCAACATGTTCTAAACATTTAATTTTAGCAGAATTAGCAGCTATTTTGATTATGCAGTACCTTAAATCGATACAGTGATATCAGTATAATAAAAACAGAAGTAAGCATAGGGTTAATTCATTGAACATTTTCATTAGGGGCTATATTAAAATATAATATGTATTAAAATAATTTATAACAATTGTAAAACTATTAGTAGGTTGAAAAACATTAAAATGTGGTGATATAATGCAGATATTGAACATATTCAATGTATTTCTATGAGATTGCGCATGCGGATGGCCAGAAAATTCCGCCCGGAGCGGAAAAATTAGCTCCACGCCCGCGAGCCGTCTGCCCGCCTGCCGTGCGTGCATGGCCGGTGAGAACCGCGGCAATTCGTTAACTTGGGAGCGGAAGTGAAGCGCAACAGTGCGCGTGTGCGTGCGCTTGTGCTTGCGCGTCTGGTGGGTTCTAGGGGTAAGGACGTCTATACGCGCGTGTATAAGTAGGTGTATAAGGCATAGACTGTATAAAAAGTATAAGGACGTATATATGCGCGTGTATAAGTACGTGTATAAAGACGTCTATACACGCGTGTATAAGTACGTGTATATATTATCTCAATAATTAGAAAGATCAATGCATATTTCAAGTTTCATGTTTTGAAATAATAGTAAAATTAACAATTCAAACTCGTTTTGATCTACTGTTTGTCTTTTGAAAGTTGAAAATTGCATTATCGGCGTGGGTGGGAAAACCGGGGTAGTTCTAATATCATCGATCAATGGACGGACTCAACCATGATGACCGTATGGGAGCGATAACGTCACCACAAAACTTCTTTCTTATTGGTCACGGGGGCTTTAATTAGCCTTTTACCTTCACTTTTATGGTGCAGAATAAGTGCCAAAAATGAGACTACTGAGAGGAGCATATATCTTACTCGAAGCTGGCAAATGATCCAGCAACTGATAAGCCGGCGGTGGTAAATGAGAAGCCGTCTATTGATTCGTCGAGGCTGGTAAACTCATGTGCCTATAGCTTAGCAGCCCACTGGATTTGCAACTGACCTGGCTGGCCACTCGCATACCTAGCCTGGCAACCCACTGGATTGTCGATTTTTTTTTAATTATTATTTGTTTACTATTTCTGAATTAGGCTAATTTATCACCTCTCTTGCATTTGCAGTTTGAGTCTGCAGCTATCCACAAAGCAGCAGTCGTCCGATTCAAGCGAAGGACTTGCGAAATCAGTTAACCTCATTAACTTTGGCCCACCAGAATCAATTTTCACCAATTTTCTAGGCTACTTGTCTTATTTAGCCTAGGTGTCATATCTCAAAAACGATTTACTGCAGCACATCCATGTTTTAAAGTTCGAATTGAAGAAGAGGCCTATCGCTTATTTGCAACAGAATACATTTGTCAGAATCGTCACATAAGCTTATATATAGCCTAGGCTGCATAATACGCATGAAAAAGGTTGTCTTACATTGTGTAGGCTGCCACCTAGTGGATATTTTTGGTACCTTGCAACATGTAAGTGCAGGAAATCAGGAAATATCCCCTGTTGACCAAGTCGCGCAGCTGAACTCACGGTGTTGCAGAGTTATTTTCTTGATACTATTTGTCTTTTCACAACAAGAATCTTTCGGTAAACATGTTCAAGAAAAGTTAAGCCTTGTGATTTATTGGAGGGAGGATATCAAGTTGTTAGCTAGCCTACCTGTCTAGCTCTGCATAGAAACGCGCTGCAAGGGCAGTATAGCTACAGGCTGGACGAAAACAATGGAACTAGTCTAGTGCAAGTAGTACAGACCGACAGATATTCATAATACAATTATGCCCTCTATGATTGTGACGGCATTGCCATGAGATAACTTAAGTGTGCACATCCAGGCCAGGCTGAGTGATGAAGTTTCTAGACCCACAAAATGTCTTGATAGAGGTAACAAATGTCAACGAACAACAATGCCCCATTCTAGCACACTCAAGGCCCCCTACAAAATACCATAAATTAAATAATGTTAACACTACATAACCTAAACTAGGTTACAGTGTTCGTAGAAAATATTAACCACAACAGCCACTACAAGGAATTTGACTATAAATGAAGTGAATCCCCCACTCCCCAAATGTCTCTGCTCACTTTCTACTGTAGCCTACATATACACGTCCGTACATATTCTCACATATACACGCACGTATAGACGTCCTTATACACGCGCGTATAGACGTGCGTCTGCTCAGACACGTACTTATACACGCGCGATTACACGATTGGCTGCTCAGTTAGCAAAGTAATGTCAGTTATCACACCCCATATTGGCAAGCCAACTGCTCACTGATGTCTACTCGAACACGCCCAACGTTCCAACCGAGCGAGAGGAAATCAAGTTCGCTCGTGTCACAGCTCCGTGCTCACAGGATTGCATTTTTGTACGCAAAACATAAAAGCTCCCTCAAGCGGATAGTTCTCTGCTCGTTCATATGACAGCTCCACACGCGCGGATACTGTTCTGTGCGCTCATTTCACAACTTATTTATGGAACTAAATAACGCCATGAAATATCCACTCTACTCAGCGTAGCCAGAGTCCAACACCTCTCCTCCTACAGCTGTGGGCAGAACCAGGAAGTCACTCCCACTCTCTCTCTCTTACGCATTTTCAGAGAAACGAAACTTAACTCCCTGTCTGTTAGTGTGAGCAGTAAAATGGCTGAGGCTAGTATCTCAGTGGATCAGGACCAGTTCAGCTGTCCAATCTGTTTGGATCTACTGAAGGATCCGGTGACTATTCACTGTGGACACAGTTACTGTATGGGCTGTATTAAGGGCTGCTGGGATCAGGATGATCATAGTGGTGTCTACAGCTGTCCCCAGTGCAGGGAGACATTCACTACAAGGCCTGTTCTGGGCAGAAACACCATTCTGGCTGAAATGGTGGAGAAACTGAAGAAAACAGGACTCCAAGCTGCTTCTTCTGCTCACTGTTACACTGGACCTGGAGATGTGACCTGTGATTTTTGCACTGGGAGAAAGCACAAAGCTGTCAAGTCCTGTTTGGTGTGTCTGGCCTCTTACTGTGAAACTCACCTCCAGCCACACTATCAATTTCCTCCTCTTAAGAAGCACAAACTGGTCAAAGCCACTGGAAACCTGCAGGAGAAGATCTGCTCTCTTCATGACAAACTGCTGGAGGTTTACTGTCGTACCGATCAGCAGTGTATCTGTTATCTGTGTACGATGGATGAACACAGAGGCCATGATACAGTCTCAGCTGCAGCAGAAAGGACTGAGAAACAGGTAAGGACTGAAACTCTTACACACAACACTCACGCTTTTTTACACTGATAACAGATATTATCTTGGCTCGTTTATGCAATATGTAGACTTATGACCAGTGTTTTGTTGAATTTGTTTAATGTATTAAATATATTTTATTTTTAAATGTTTATACATTTGAAAAAGTACTAATCAATGCAGCGACTTTGAGGTCCAAGTCCACATTGATAAAGCAGTAAGAGCCAGCTACACTGACCTGCTGTACATCAAACATGTCATGCTGTTTTGTATCATTTGAAATGTGAAAATGTAGTTGAAAAGTTGAATATTGTTATATAACATTTAAAAATATCTATCCACAGAAGCAGCTGGGGGTGACACAGAGTAAATTCCAGCAGATAATCCAGGAGAGAGAGAAGGAGCTGCAGGATCTGAGACAGGCTCTGCTGTCACTCAAGGTGGGTACTGACCAGAGGAGAAGACAACAGCTGGCTGCTGGAAGAGCCATTTCAGGGCTCAGTCAGGGCTCTCCTCCAGTCAGCCAGTGAGGAGCCCAGTGTTGGGCCACTTTCCAGCCCTGTGGAGCTCAATCCCACTGAGCCACACTGTGGGGAAACAGGCTGT
Organism: Synaphobranchus kaupii; assembly: GCA_029718625.1. Lineage (NCBI taxonomy): Eukaryota > Metazoa > Chordata > Actinopteri > Anguilliformes > Synaphobranchidae > Synaphobranchus > Synaphobranchus kaupii. The sequence goes on from CM056381.1 coordinate 50,675,484, forward strand.
CTGGGGTCCCAGTAACAGCTGAGTGAAAGGGCTAGTTAAAATATACAGCGTCACACAACACGAGTGTGGTCAGGTGAGGCCTGGCGTGTCCGGCAAAAACAAACAGTCGGAATGGCAAAGTGGCCAATTTTGTGGTGATATTTATTCTGAGTCTCAGAAAAGTGAAAAATTATATACAGTGCATCCCACCACTCAGTATTTACAATGATCCAACCAAAGTAAAAAAAAAAAAATATATATATATATATATATATACAGATCCTTTCCAAAAAATTCAAATATCATGGAAAAGTTGTTTTTTTTTCCATAATTCCATTCAAAAAGTGAAACTTTCATAGATTATAGATTCATTACACACAAAGTGAAATATTTCTAGCCTTTATTTGTTTCATTTTTCATAATTTTGGCTTACAGCTCCAGAAAACCCCCAAAACAGTATTTCAAGAAATTAGAATAGTGTGTGGAAAATCAGCATTTACTTCAGTTATTTCAGAGAATGAATGTTTTAGACTGAGTGTCACACTATCATCTAATTTACTCAAAACACCTGCAAAGTTTATCTCAGTTTGGTTCAGTATGGGGAAGACTGCAGACTTGACAATTGGCCAGAAGACCATCATTGACACCCTCCAGAAGATGGGTAAGCCACAAAAGGTCATCGCTAAGGAGGCTGGCTGTTCACAGAGTGCAGTGTCCAAGCATATCAATAGAAAGTTTAGTGGAAGGGAAAAATGTGGCAGGAGAAGGTGCACAAGCAAAAGAGGTGACCATAGTCTTCAGCGGATTGTCAAGCAAAGACGATTCCAAAATTTGGCGGAGATGCAGAGGGAGTGGACTGAGGCTGGAGTCAGTGCTTCAAAAACCACCACGTACAGACGTATCCGGGACATGGGCTACAACTGTCGGATTCCTCGAGTAAAGCCACTCCACTCATTCTCTGAAATAACTGAAGTAAATGCTGATTTTCGACACACGATTCTAATTTCTTGAAATACTGTTTTGGGGGTTTTCTGGAGCTGTAAGCCAAAATTATGAAAAATGAAACAAATAAAGGCTAGAAATATTTCATTTTGTGTGTAATGAATCTATAATCTATGAAAGTTTCACTTTTTGAATGGAATTATGGAAAAAAAAAAACTTTTCCATGATATTTTAATTTTTTGGAAAGGATCTGTATATCCAACAGGAGAATAAAAAACATTATTATCGAATTATCAGCTTCCTTCTCATCCAACTCGCGCAGTTCTGCCTCCTACCTGGAGCAGTGGTCTGTTCTTATATAGTTCTGAGGTCTAGACTTACCTCATGACTAACCCCAGTGTAAATAACCCCCACAAAAACAATGACCATATATTTTACACAAACACAGTCATTAATACATTCACATATAGCACACACATCTTCATTAAAACCTTGTTTTGCTAATATTATTTTCTAATTCCCATGGTCCATTTTGGTGTAACCGGAAGGGAAATGTGGTGTAAACGGTGGTAAACAGTCATCACTGCCGCTAATTAAAATGTAATTTGTTACGGCTGGACCCGACTGTGGAACTAGTGCGAGTTTGTCTGGTCTGGACAGAGCATTTGACTGAGCGGAAGATTAAAATAAGATGCGACCGGATAATTACAGGAACGTGAGAAACAGTCACCGAATGAAGCAGCAAAAAGTAATGCGTTGTTTGCGATGTTTTAATAGATTAGCGGAGCCGCGTTTAGCGTCCCGATCAGATGTGCACCCTGGTTAGACTGCTGGAACGGCGTAGATGAGAAGAGAATGGGAATCATATGTCGGAAAGAGAAAGAAAACATTTAGAAAGGGGAGCTAGTGGAGAGGAAGGGAATATGGAGAGAAGAAGAAAACAACACACGGCTGCTTTTTAGGCTATGGCCTAGTGGTGTCAGACGGCTCTGTCACATACAGCCCTCCTCTCTCTGTGTCTCCTAACAGCGCTCTGCACATACAGCCCTCCTCTCTCTGTGTCTCCTAACAGCGCTCTGCACATACAGCTCTCCTCTCTCTGTGTCTCCTAACAGCGCTCTGTCACATACAGCCCTCCTTTCTCTGTGTCTCCTAACAGTGCTCTGCACATACAGACCTCCTCTCTCTGTGTCTCCTAACAGCGCTCTGCACATACAGCCCTCCTCTCTCTGTGTCTCCTAACAGCGCTCTGCACATACAACCCTCCTCTCTCTGTGTCTCCTAACAGCGCTCTGCACATACAGCCCTCCTCTCTCTGTGTCTCCTAACAGCGCTCTGCACATACAGCCCTCCTCTCTCTGTGTCTCCTAACAGCGCTCTGCACATACAACCCTCCTCTCTCTGTGTCTCCTAACAGCGCTCTGCACATACAGCCCTCCTCTCTCTGTGTCTCCTAACAGCGCTCTGCACATACAGCCCTCCTCTCTCTGTGTCTCCTAACAGCGCTTTGCACATACAACCCTCCTCTCTCTGTGTCTCCTAACAGCGCTCTGCACATACAGCCCTCCTCTCTCTGTGTCTCCTAACAGCGCTCTGCACATACAGCCCTCCTCTCTCTGTGTCTCCTAACAGTGCTCTGCACAGGCAGCAGTGGAGGACAGCGAGAGGATCTTTACTGAGCTGATCCGCTCCATTAAGAGAAGGCGCTCTGAGGTGAAAGAGCTGATCAGAGATCAGGAGAAGGCTGAAATGAATCGGGCTGAAGGACTCCTGGAGCGACTGGAGCAGGAGATTGCTGAGCTGAAGAGGAGAGACGCTGAGCTAGAGCAGCTTTCACACACAGAGGATCACATCCATTTCCTCCAGGTAACATCACTGGCTCTCTGACGGTCTGTACTATGAAGTCAAAATGTCAAATTTAAAACCATTTGATTAGGAAACAGTCTTTGCGAACCTTGTAATAATGCCTTGCATTTATATAGCTCCTTTCTCATCAACTGGTGACTCAAAGCACTTTACAATGATGCCAATGTGTAGCACCCACCTGGGTGATGCAACAGCAGCCATTTTGCACCAGAATGCTCACCACACATCAGCTGAGGTGGAGAGGGAGAGAATGATTTTAGCCAATTAAACTAGGGGATGATTAGATGGCAGATTGAAAGAGCCGGGGTTGGGAGTTTAGCCAGGACACCGGGGAAACCCTTACTCTTTACAATAAGTGTCATGGGATCTTTAATGACCACAGGGAGTCAGGACCTCGGTTTAACATCTCATCCGAAAGACGTCATCTCCTACACGGCATTGGGTTTATTTGACCAGAGGGAAGACTGCCCCCTACTGGTCCACCAACACCACTTCCAGCAGCAACTTAGTTTTCCCCAGAGGTCTCCCATCTAAGTACTAACCAAGCCCACACCTGCTTAGCTTCAGCCATTCAGCAGGGGCAGAGTGCATGGTGGTATGGCTGCTGGCTACATTGTACATACATGGTGTGTTCCTCATTTACAAATATCTGCACAGGAATCTGTATTGAGACTGTTCTCCATCTGTCTGTCTGCAGAGCTGTCCGTCTCTCTGTGACCCTCCTGGGTCTGGAGACTTACCCAGCATCGCTGTCAGTCTGTCACAAATCTCTTTTGAGGCTGTGAGGAAATCTGTCTCTGAACTGAATGAGCGACTGGAGGACGTCTTCAAGAAGGAATTAGTCAAAATCTGTCAAACAGGTTAGAACTACTGAAACAACTTTTTCCCAATGATTTCTTGAATTTAAAATGACAATTGTTGATCTTTTGTGAATAGAAGTACAGTGTTGTAGATACTTTGTGTAGCCGTGAGTCTGACAGGAGTGAGCAGAGACTGTTCCTCCATCACCCAACCGTAGCAACTTGTTTTATCCCTAAAGGAACCCACCCGCCACAGTACAACACCAGACACGGTAAGTAAAGGAGAAAAATGCTTTATTACAGAATTCATAAAAGGTTTACAGATAACAACTCAGTCAGAACCGGACCCACGCTGGGTTTAAAAATATTAAAATGGGGCAAAAATTGAAGTGCGATAACTTGTCAATAAAACAGGGGTCATAGCTGGGGCTTGTTTAAGTTGAGCAAGCTTTGTAATGTGAAGAAACCTACTATAATGTATATACATGTTTTTCTAATGCATATACCTTTTAAATGTCACTTTCCTGTTATGACAGTGAATAGTAGCACAAAGGTTTTAGTGTTTCTGCATCTGATAGCTGATCCTGTGCAGTAAAGCAGTCTTCACTGCTGTAAAACACCAGCAGAGATTTGTGGGATGGGCGGAGAGATGCAGCATTCCTGGGGAGTGGAATCTCTTCTCATTATTCACTTTGATTTAGATTAAAGCACATTTAGGTCTTCCTCATGCTTTCACAGGGCTGTCTGATGCTTCTTTACATAAATATGTCATCCAGCAACTTCTAGTGACTAATCAGCCTTTCACTAGTGACATCACTGGGAGAAACGTTGGTGACTCTACTGTACGATCCTGTATCTCTGGCCCTGTGAACACTCGTCTTTTTCTGCCACATATATCCAAGTTATTGACGAATCCAATATGTTACATTTGATTACTTTAGTCTAAAAGTAAGAATTAGGATATGGGTGAGATTTGTGATATGAATCACATCTGGAGGTAGTTTGGGTTGGATTCCGCTGGTATCGGATCTGAATGTAAACGCTCCAGTGTGTGTCTTCTCCTGTCAGCCTTCTACTGACAAACAACATCCCATAATAAGTGTGTGGGAGTCTGTATTGGATATGAGTGTAAACAGGGCCTCTGCTACCTGCCCTCTGCTCACCATGGCAACCAGGAAAATTCCCAACTTCCAAAACTACTGAACCTTCAAGATATTATGTGATATCAATCAAACTTTATATTTAATATTTACCTTATTCCTGAATTGAGCTGCAGTTTCATTTACATGCACTTTATTTATTAAAATAGATTTCCATTTCTCCAGGAATTATGATATGAAGGTTATCTTTAGGAGCTCATCTTTCTTGTGATCTCTCTCTACAGTGGAAGACGTCCATATTCTAGAGCCCAGGACCAGAGAGGACTTCTTACAATGTGAGTCTGTAATTAAACATAAATTAACACAATTAAACAAAATGAGAATATGAGGTAATACGAAGACAAATATTATTGAAAGTATTTTCTATATTCATTACATACTTGCTTTTGGGGGTGCATCTGGGGATTTGACAGTATATGCAGAGAAACTGGGAGGGTCTGCTGGAAAAGGCTTGTGCCAGGATGTCAAGGTGGAATTGGCTTCTTCCACAGGTTTCCTTTAGAGGACGGGTGTTGATTTCAGTGCAGTGGTGCAGTATCTTCCCCTGTTTGGGGCAGTCCTGGCTCAGGGCAGCGGTGCTGTATTTGCCCCTGTTTGGGGCAGTACTGGCTCAGGGCAGCAGTGCTGTATTTGCCCCTGTTTGAGGCAGTACTGAGTCAGGGCAGAAGTGCTCTATTTGCCCCTGTTTGGGGCAGTACTGGCTCAGGGCAGCAGTGCTGTATTTGCCCCATGTTCGGGGCAGTACTGGTTCAGTGCAGCGGCGCTGTATTTGCCCCTGTTAGGAGCAGTACTGGCTCAGGGCAGCAGTGCTGTTTTTGCCCCTGTTTGGGGCAGTACTGGCTCAGGGCAGCAGTGCTGTATTTGTCCCTGTTTGGGGCAGTACTGGTTCAGGCCAGCAGTGCTGTATGTGCCCCTATTTGGGGCAGTACTGGCTCAGGGCAGCAGTGCTGTATTTGCCCCTGTTTGGGGCAGTCCTGGCTCAGGGCAGCGGTGCTGTATTTGCCCCTGTTCGGGGCAGTACTGGCTCAGGGCAGCAGTGCTGTATTTGCCCCTTTTTGGGGCAGTACTGGATCAGGTCAGCAGTGCTGTATTTGCCCCTATTCGGGGCAGTACTGGCTCAGGGCAGCAGTGCTGTATTTGCCCCTGTTCGGGGCAGTACTGGCTCAGAGCAGCAGTGCTGTATTTGCCCCTGTTTGAGGCAGTACTGGGTCAGGGCAGAAGTGCTCTATTTGCCCCTGTTTGGGGCAGTACTGGCTCAGGGCAGCAGTGCTGTATTTGCCCCATGTTCGGGGCAGTACTGGCTCAGGGTAGAAGTGCTCTATTTGCCCCTGTTTGGGGCAGTCCTGGCTCAGAGCAGTGGTGCTGTATTTGCCCCTGTTCGGGGCAGTACTGGCTCAGGGCAGCAGTGCTGTATTTGCCCCTGTTTGGGGCAGTACTGGATCAGGTCAACAGTGCTGTATTTGCCCTTTTTCTGGACAGTACTGGCTCAGGGCAGCAGCGCTGTATTTCCCCCAGTTTGGGGCAGTACTGGTTCTGTGCAGTGGTGCTCTATTTGCCCCTGTTAGGGGCAGTACTGGCTCAGGGCAGCAGTGCTGTATTTGCCCCTATTCGGGGCAGGACTGGCTCAGGGCAGCAGTGCTGTGTTTGCCCCTGTTTGGGGCAGTACTGGTTCAGGCCAGCAGTGCTGTATTTGCCCCTGTTTGGGGCAGTCCTGGCTCAGGGCAGCAGTTTCTGTATTTGCCCCTGTTTGGGGCAGTACTGGTTCAGGTCAGCAGTGCTGTATTTGCCCCTGTTCGGGGCAGTACTGGCTCAGGGCAGCAGTGCTGTATTTGCCCCTGTTAGGGGCAGTACTGGCTCAGGGCAGCAGTGCTGTATTTGCCCCTATTCGGGGCAGGACTGGCTCAGGGCAGCAGTGCTGTGTTTGCCCCTGTTTGGGGCAGTACTGGTTCAGGCCAGCAGTGCTGTATTTGCCCCTGTTTGGGGCAGTCCTGGCTCAGGGCAGCAGTTCTGTATTTGCCCCTGTTTGGGGCAGTACTGGTTCAGGTCAGCAGTGCTGTATTTGCCCCTGTTCGGGGCAGTACTGGCTCAGGGCAGCAGTGCTGTATTTGCCCCTGTTTGGGGCAGTACTGGCTCAGGGCAGCAGCGCTGTATTTGCCCCTGTTTGGGGCAGTACTGGTTCAGTGCAGTGGTGCTGTATTTGCCCCTGTTAGGGGCAGTACTGGCTCAGGGCAGCAGTGCTGTATTTGCCCCTGTTCGGGGCAGTACTGGCTCAGGGCAGCAGTGCTGTGTTTGCCCCTGTTTGGGGCAGTACTGGTTCAGGCCAGCAGTGCTGTATTTGCCCCTATTTGGGGCAGTACTGGCTCAGGGCAGCAGTGCTGTATTTGCCCCAGTTTGGGGCAGTCCTGGCTTAGGGCAGCGGTGCTGTATTTGCCCCTGTTTGGGGCAGTACTGGCTCAGGGCAGTAGTGCTGTGTTTGCCCCTGTTTGGGGCAGTACTGGTTCAGGCCAGCAGTGCTGTATTTGCCCCTATTTGGGGCTGTACTGGTTCAGTGCAGTGGTGCTGTATTTGCCCCTGTTAGGGGCCGTACTGGCTCAGGGCAGCAGTGCTGTATTTGCCCCTGTTCAGGGCAGTACTGGCTCAGGGCAGCAGTGCTGTGTTTGCCCCTGTTTGGGGCAGTACTGGTTCAGGCCAGCAGTGCTGTATTTGCCCCTATTTGGGGCAGTACTGGCTCAGGGCAGCAGTGCTGTATTTGCCCCTGTTTGGGGCAGTCCTGGCTCAGGGCAGCGGTGCTGTATTTGCCCCTGTTCGGGGCAGTACAGGCTCAGGGCAGCAGTGCTGTATTTGCCCCTGTTTGGGGCAGTACTGGTTCAGTGCAGTGGTGCTGTATTTGCCCCTCTTAGGGGCAGTACTGGCTCAGGGCAGCAGTGCTGTATTTGCCCCTGTTTGGGGCAGTACTGGTTCAGTGCAGTGGTGCTGTATTTGCCCCTCTTAGGGGCAGTACTGGCTCAGGGCAGCAGTGCTGTATTTGCCCCTGTTTGGGGCAGTACTGGTTCAGTGCAGTGGTGCTGTATTTGCCCCTGTTTGGGGCAGTACTGGCTCAGGTCAGCAGTGCTGTATTTGCCCCTGTTTGGGGCAGTACTGGATCAGGTCAGCAGTGCTGTATTTGCCCCTTTTTGGGGCAGTACTGGCTCAGGGCAGAAGTGCTGTATTTGCCCCTGTTTGGGGCAGTACTGGCTCAAGGTAGCAGTGCTGTATTTACCCCTCTTTAATAATACCCTGCTCAATCAGCCCCCTCTGATTGTGCCCCGTTTAAAAGCCCCGTTCATAAGGGCATGTGTGACCAAACTGGCCCATGTGAGGAGGGTGGATGTTGGGGGCTGGAGAGCAGCACAGGGGGGTCTGTTCTGTGAGGGGGGTTGAGGGCGACAGCGTGTGTTTCACTGGAGAACCGTGGATGTCTAAACTCTCCCGCAGTTGGATTGGCGCATGAACGCGGCTGCGGTTGCAGATGATTCGCCGTTCCAAATTGGGGAGGGAATTGGACATGCTCAGTCCCACATTGAGGGGGTTATAATAATAACATAAGAAAGGAGTAAAATATTAAATGATAATGTTTGTAAAATATGTAAGTGGTGTAAGTTTATTATTATGATCACTGAGCTCTCTTCTCTCCTTCATCTCCTCTATCAGATTCCTGTCGGCTCACACTGGACCCCAACACAGCGTATAAACACCTGCGTCTGTCTGAGGGGAACAGAGAGGTGACCTATCTGAGAGAGATCCAGTCATATCCTGATCATCCAGAGAGATTTGATGGCTGGGAGCAAGTACTGTGCAGAGAGGGTCTGTCTGGACGCTGTTACTGGGAGGCTGAGTGGAGTGGGTGTTGGGTTTATATAGCAGTGTCATATAAAGAGATGAGCAGGAAAGGGGGGGGTAATGACAGTGGTCTGGGATTTAATAACAAGTCCTGGTCTGTGCGCCGCTTTCGCTCCAGTTACTCTTTCAGGCACAATAATAAGAGCACTGAAATCCCTGCTCCCTCCTCCTCCAGAATAGGACTGTACCTGGATCACAGGGCAGGAACTCTGTCCTTCTACAGCGTCTCTGACACAATGACCCTCCTGCACAGAGTCCAGACCACATTCACTCAGCCCCTCTATCCTGGGTTTAGGGTTTTTGATTATAAATCCTCTGTAAAACTGTGTGATCTGGGATGAGGCAGAGAGTGAAGGGAACATCAGCTCTAATTAAAGAGGGAAAAACACTCAAATGAGACAGAAAAACAAAGCAAATTTAAATAGATAAAACTTGTTGTTTGTCAAAATATTTGTTTGTCAAAACAGTTGTTTTTCACAATATTTAACCCTTGTGTTGCTCTCAGGTCAAAACTGACCCTTTTCTGAGGTCAACAGCAGTGAAAATCCCCTAAATGTCATTTTCTCAGCATTCAATTTGATGGCTTTTCCTGGAGTGACCCTACAGTTAAAAAAGGTAAACGTTGCACTTTTGTACATTTTCATAAAAGCGGTACATCATCAAGGTACAAAGATTGTCTTTTGAGTCTTTTGAAGCCTGCAGTTATGAAATCATATGTCTTCATAATTAAGTGCCACACATCTATTACAGCAAAAAGATCAATTATGATGTTTGTTTTCTAGTAAAAATGAGTGGTGTAGACTGAAGAAATACAGTCTGTCTGGACTGTGAAGTAGGAAAGCACAATTATTCACTTATTTATTGATGAATGACAGGTTATTTCAATTCAGTGAAGAGGCGTTTATCACAGGGGGTCTGGTGAGGGGGGTCATTTTTGACCCTGTGGACACGGGGTGCAGATATAATATGAAGACAACACAAGGGTTAAGCAGCCACTCTTATGCATGTGTTCCACTCGTATTATGTACGAGTGCACAGTAAAATTTACATTTTCAAAAGTGTTCATTCAGTTCTAACAGGGATCAAATGTCCTCTAAGTTGATTTAACACTGAACATTTTATTGCAAAAAAGATTTACAAACTGAATTTATAAATGGGTAATATAAAATATGACTGTTTTTAAAATGTATTCATTCAAGTGGTATAATCACACTATTCTGAGTTTTTGGGGGATCTGCTGTAGAAATTATAAATGTAAAGATTTTGATTTGAGACAGAAAATGACATAAAAGTACTGAATTCAAATTCCATAAATAAATGAAATATGCAGAGAATAGAACAAATGTATTTTCTGTGCTTTTTATTTTTTGGTCACAATATTAATCTCATGAGTTGTGAGTGATCCAGCAGAACCTCTGGTGCCGGTCCAGGTGTGTCCCTCATTAACTGTGTTTCCATGGCAACACATCCTAATAACAGTCTCCCTTAGGGAGGAGTGATCTGAGCTGATATTTAATCAAACATCAGAAAACACAGGAATCTATGAACAAACCTGCTTTTAGCCGTGTGTAACTTTTCACCCCGATTGCTCTTATTATTAGTGCTTGTGCTTTTGTTTTGGCCGGTGTGGGTTCAGACTTTTGTTCCAACCAAGCAGTTACACCTGATTCTACTAACCAACCACTAGAGTCTTTGCTAAGGACCTTTATTAGTAGAATCAGGTGTAACTGCTTGGTTGGAACAAAAGCCTGCACCCACACTGGCCCTTATTGGATAAGATTGTGGCCCCACCCTGGCCCTTATTGGATAAGATTGAGGCCCCACACTGGCCCTTATTGGATAAGATTGTGGCCCCACACTGGCCCTTATTGGATAAGATTGTGGCCCCACACTGGCCCTTATTGGATAAGATTGAGGCCCCACACCGGCCCTTATTGGATAAGATTGAGGCCCCACACCGGCCCTTATTGGATCTACTGCGCCCTGTCTCCTGTGTACAGTGTACTGTGTCTGAATCAGAGCCCTATCTACTGCGCCCTGTCTCCTGCGTACAGTGTACTGTGTCTGAATCAGAGCCCTATCTACTGTCTGTCCTGTCTCCTGCGTACAGTGCACTGTGTCTGAATCAGAGCCCTATCTACTGTGTCCTGTCTCCTGCATAAAGTGCACTGGCAGAAGTGTGCCCTTTTAATCTGCACTGTTTAGCAGTCCGCAAAAAATACCAGCCATACTGTTTTCCAATTGTACTGTGGACGTGTCGTAAGCAGGTCATTAGACGACCCACCAGTGTTGCCATGTCCGCGGTTTTAAAGCTAAATTGGGATACTTTCAAAGTGCAGTCACGGGTAAAAATGAAAAGTCGCAAAGCACGCACTTATTTTAAAAAGTAAAAATAAGATGATTTCTATTTAAAATACATTGGTTTGGGTTAAAAATATATTTTGGGCTAGTTTTGAGTCGCCGTTTGTCTGGAAAGTCTTGCAAGATCTGGCAACCCTACGCTGCCATGTCACGTGTTGTTTTTGTTATATTTGAAGGAAAACGTCAGTGAAGCTGCGCCTCATTTTTTTTTAAAAGCTTCACGTCATATTTATGTGACCAAAATGTTTGTGTACTTCTTAAAAAGTGTGCTCCCGAATGTACTCAGCGAAACCCCGGAAGTAAGTGTGTCATCCGGGTGTTTCAAGTATACTGCAATTTGAAAAATGTTCGCCTACTCAACGACTTTCTTGTCCTATCTACTCACCAAGGCTACTCAATATAGTGGAAGAGGGCTGATTCAGACACAGCCCTGGGGTACGTCCCAATATTCTTCACTCCCCACCTCCTTTCCTCCACTCCCCCACTACCACTCCTCTCCTACCCGGAAGTATGCAAAACTGCCTGAATATTTCCAGTACAAGTATTTACATGTACAGTATACAATGTACCTGATAGTGTTGTAGTACTCGAGACCGGTCTTGGTCTCGAGACCGGTCTCGAGACCATATTTTGAAGGTCTCGGTCTTGTCTCGGAATCGACTGCATTTGGTCTCGGTCTTGTCACGGTCTCGGATGAAGAGGACTCGGATTTTTTTTCAAGACCAGTCAAGACCAGGGGCGTGTCCAGGGGGGGGGGGGGCATGTGGTGGCACCCGCCCCCACAGAAATTTGATTGGCCACCACGGAAAACTAGTTACAGATGACTAAATATGCTACTATTTAATATCATTGATTTATAGGTTTAGTGGACGGAAACAGCGCTGGACTGGTAATCTGGCATACCGGGCATTTTCCCGGTGGGCCGACGCACCTTGGGGCCGATATAATTAAATGTAAATTTAAAAAAAAAAAGCAGGGACAGCGGCCCATTGGTTCATTTTCTATACTGACACTAGGCTGGCCCAATAACTGGGCTAGCCCCACCCCTCCCCCTCTGTCCTTCGTGTCAGTAAATATTAACAGTATTTTTTTCGTAGTAGACACAACATAGCTCGTTCCAAAATGAATATGTGATGACAATGAGGATAGATGGCACTAAATAGCACACCTTCTGGTTCAGTTCACTATTAGAACAATGTCAAACAATATTGATGGAAATATAAATAATTTATTTTCAGTGCTTCTTGTTTTGGGTAGCATGACTTTTACATTGGTGATATGTAATAATAGTGAAAACAGTTTTCAATAAAAATCAGCTCTTGCATAACTAGGTATGTAAAAATGAACAATAAATCAATAAAACCACTATATACTTCTGTTTAACAGCATACTCTTGCATAGACATCATCGCATACTGTATCATCATACTGGTTACTTGCTGTATAATTTACCTGTCAGTGGCTATTGTGACAATTTTGGGGAAGTCAAGTTAATTTAGCAGTATTTGACACTTCTGTTTCATTCTGCCCACTTCCAAAAGGTCAGTGAAATGGAATTGCAATGTTTCATATCAAAGAATTGACTTCTGTCACTGAGTACATACATTATACAACAGAAGTGAGTACACCCCTGTGCAATATCACTTAAATGTCAAATGATTCAAAATTGTATCACCTCTCAATAATTGCATTATTTCTAAGTTGACAAGTAGAGTGTTTCCTCTTATGAACAATCAAAAACAAATACTTTAGAAAGACAAAAGTGAATACACCTGTGATCACTGTTACACAAGTTGAAGGGTTTCTTCTCCTGACTTATTTTTCCATAGAGTTCAATAGGAAAATTTGTCAGGAGAAACAACCCTTAAAGTGATCCATCCATATCTACTGCATATCTGGCAGCAGAGTGATGGTTTGAGGCTCGTTTGATACCTCAGACCCTTGATGACTTACAGCCATTTTACCAACCATGTATTCCATACTGTTCCAGCATAATTTACAGCTAAATCTAGTCTCACCCCCCAATTCCCATAGAGATCCATTCAAATGCAGAGACGTTATAGTATCAGTTAAAAATAGTTAAAATCATTTTTAATATTTGGTCGCATATCCTTTGCATGCCATGACTTCCTGATGTCTGTGACCCAACAACATCAAAAGACTCTTAATATCTTATTTTCTGGTACTCTTACAAGCGATACTATAACGTCTCTGCATTTGAATGGATCTCTGGGAATTGGGGGGTGAGACTAGATTTAGCTGTAAATTATGCTGGAACAGTATGGAATACATGGTTGGTAAAATGGCTGTAAGTCATCAAGGGTCTGAGGTATCAAACGAGCCTCAAACCATCACTCTGCTGCCAGATATGCAGTAGATATGGATGGATCACTTTAAGGGTTGTTTCTCCTGACAAATTTTCCTATTGAACTCTATGGAAAAATAAGTCAGGAGAAGAAACCCTTCAACTTGTGTAACAGTGATCACAGGTGTATTCACTTTTGTCTTTCTAAAGTATTTGTTTTTGATTGTTCATAAGAGTCACTAACAGGGAATCAGGAGCAGCAGGAACATGGCTGGACTCCACTGGACAGGCCAGTGTGTCTAACAGCACTTATTAAATACCGCTGTTTTTGTAACCCAATCTCAGCACTGCTCTCTAGTCCAATAAAGAGTTTTACAACATATTAAGGAATAAAGAAAATGGGTAACCATAAACCATAAAGAAGATATATGCAGATGTTGACTTACACTGCCTGGCCAAAAAAAAAGTCGCTGTTGCACCCGTCATGCATAGTGCCCACTGTACAAGCCTCTGGAGGCAGTGTTATGATCTGGGGTTGCTTCAATTGGTCAGGTCTAGGCTCAGCAATGTTATGCAGCAATAAAATGAAGTCAGCTGAGTACCTGAATGTACTGAATGACCAGGTTATCCCATCAATGGGCATATTCCAGGACAACAATGCCAAGATTCATCGGGCTCAAATTGTGAAAAGAGTGGTTCAGGGAGCATGAGGAATCATTTTCACACATTCATTGGCCACCAGAGTCTTGGCCTTAACCCCATTGAAAGTCTTTGGGATGTGCTGGAGAAAACTTTACAGAGTGGTTCGACTCTCCCGTTGTCAATACCAAGATCTCAGCCAAAAATGAATGCAACTCTGGACGGAAATAAATGTTGTGACGTTGCATGAGGTTGTCGAAACAATGCCACGACGAATGCGCGCCGTAATCAAAGCTAAAGTCCAACGAAATATTAGTGTGTGCGACTTTTTTTTTGGCCAGGCAGTGTATATTAGAAAGACACTTTAACCTGATCATTGCTGAACTACCGAGGCTGCCAACCATAATATGTATAACAGCGACCTCGTGTAGTCATGACGAGAAGTGCAAGATAAAACAAGGTTTTTTATTTCTATTTGTAGGGAAGAATGCTTCATCCCACTGGCAGCTAGAGGTTTATCCCTCAGATTATCTTGACATTTTATGGCGCCTTATATGTTTGGTGTCAAATTGACTTAACTTAACTTCCTGTTGTCATTTCCGCATTAGTTCACGCAGCACCGATTTTTCGGCCATCTCGGACGGTTTCCGATGCAGCCCGACGCAGTCCAACGCAGATATGACGTAAATCGGCTCTAGCCGAACACGCCCACAGTTCTGCAGATGAGTGTGCTCCTGAATTCCCTCAACAAAACCCGGAAATAAGGGGTTCATCCTGGTATTTTTAAGTGCCCCCATTTGTGAGAAAAAGTCGCCCACTCAAAAGCTTTTTGACGAAGTGGACTCAAATATGCGTACTCAAAAGGGTGTAGGGCTCTGATTCGGACACAGCCGCAGTTTTTGAAGAATCATTCATTCATGGTTGCTGAAGGAATCATGGTTGCTGAAGGTATCAAGGTCAAACTGGAAAGCCTGGAAGGTATCAAGGTCCAACTGAAAGACAATGAAGGAGTTACAAGAACTCAAAGATGAAAATGTCAAGAAAGACCAGCGAATAAAGTCTCTAACATACAGAGTGGAGGAGTTTGAACAGCAAGGGAAGCTCAATGATGTGATCATCACGGGTCTCAGGATTAAACCAAGGAACTATGCCAGGGCGATGGGGTCCCACGAGGAGACAGACGAGGCAGACATCCAATCCGTGGAAATACAGGTGGAGAAGTTTCTAAACTCCAAAAACATCGACATGGATCTCACCAATGTGGATTTTTGCTATTTGCTTCCCAAGAGAAAAACTAACGAAGGCCGGGACAACGAAACCCGCACAGTGGTGTTGAGATTCATAAGTAGAAAATACAAAGTTGCTCTACTGAAGCAGGGTAAAAATCTGAAAGGATCTAACGTGTTCATCAATGAAAATCTCAGCAAAGCAAACGCCACCATCGCTTGGAAAGCGCGTCAATTGAAGAAAGGGAAAAAATTACAGAACACCTGGACGGCAAATTGTAAAGTTTACATCAAACCAAATGGGTCTCCAGAAAACACCAGACCGGTGCTGATCAGGGCGCTGGAGGAGCTGGAGAAATATGAATAGTAAGGTACGTGAAAACTATGTTAAAACGCCATGAACTCAGTACAACCAAAAAGTAAAGCTTCACTGATTAAAATGAACGAATTGATGGATAAAATTGCTGACTATGAAAAAGGGAGTAGCTTTTCAGTTGGACCTCACCAGAACCTAACATCAAAAGCCCCGAATGAAGAAGTTGATCCAGACAGACACTTTTATTATAATGGAATAAACAAATGTGGATATTACTTGGAAGATCAGTTCAATGAGAACATTAACATGGATGGAAAGCTGTCAATAATTCACTTCAACAGCAGGAGTCTATACGCAAACTTTGAGCAGATACAGGAGTATCTATGTACATTTGTCAAACCATTTAACATCATTGCAGTGTCGGAAACTTGGATTAACGTTGAGAAATGCATGGATTTCCACCTGGAAGGGTATAATTTTGTGTGTAAGAGCAGAATCAACAAATCTGGTGGAGGGGTTGCATTGTTTATTGAGGAGAGCATAAATTTTGAGATACTGGAAAGCTTGTCAATTGTCATTGAAAATGTAATGGAGTGTGTAACAATTGAATTTTCAACGCCGAAAGGTAAAAAAACTGTTATATGCAACGTTTACAGAGCTCCCAGCTCAAAAATAGACATATTCAACAATTGCCTGGGAGAAATATTAACAAAAATGAATCAGAGAAATGTTTTTATATGTGGAGATTTTAACGTAGACATATTAAATCCTAACGATAACAAGTTGATTGAGGACTCTGTTAACACAATGTATGCGAGCGGAATGCGACCACTAATCACCCAGCCAAGCAGAATCACTAAACATAGTGCCACACTAATTGACAACATTTATACAAATATACTGGACAAAGTAATAACAAGTGGTATTATGATAAATGATATCTCTGATCACCTTCCAGTCTTCGCTATCTGTGACTGGAAACACACTTTGGAGCAGAAACCAGTGACAAAAATCTTAAAAAGAATTAGAAACGAAAAGAGACTTAAAGATTTTGAACAAGATATGATGAATCAAAAGTGGAATGACGTATGGACTGAAAGAGACACAAACAAAGCGTATGAGGCCTTCTTAAACACAATAAACTCAATATATGACAAGCACTGCCCGGTAGTCAAATATTCGAGTAAAGACAACAAAGTCAAAGTCAAAGAAAAAATGCCATGGTTCACCAAGAACATAGAGAACGCCTGTAGGAAAAAAAAACAGCTTATATAAACAGTTTTTAAAGGAAAAGAATGTACAATCATATGCAAAGTACAAACGCTATAGAAACAGAGTGACATATTTGTTGAGGAAACATAAAAAAGATTATTATGACAAGTTACTAACAGAAAATAGAAACTACACCAGAAATCTTTGGAAAATAATAAATTCCGTCTCTGGAAGAAAGGCCAAACGGACATTCTCCGACCATTTCAATATAAACAACAGGAGGGAAGAAGATAAGAAGGTGATAGTAGATAATTTCAACAAATACTTTGTTAGTGTAGGTCCAGAACTAGCCAAGGCCATTCCATCATCACTCCAGCAGTGGGATCACTTGGATAGGGGCGGTGAGACAAAACAAGAGTCATTATTTTTCAATCCTGTCACACAAACTGAAATCAAGGCAATACTGAGAGACTGCACAGCCAAGACATCCACTGACGCAGATCAGATAGACATGACATTGTTAAAAAGGATATCAAATGCGATCATACCTCCGCTAACATATATATGTAACTTATCGTTCTGCAATGGCGTGTTTCCAGATAAAATGAAGATAGCAAAAGTTCTTCCTCTGTACAAAAGTGGAGACAAACAGGAGTTTTCAAATTATCGTCCGATTTCAATTTTACCACAGTGCTCAAAAATTATTGAAAAGCTCTTTAATGTCAGATTAGATAAGTTCATTGATAAACACAAACTGCTATGTGACAGCCAATACGGGTTCAGGAAAAAACATTCAACAGCACTGGCCCTAACAGAATCCATAGAATTTATCAAAGACGCGCTAGACCGGAAATTATTCACCATAGGCATTTTCATCGACCTGAAAAAAGCTTTTGACACGATAAACCACAGCATATTGATTGAAAAATTGTACAGATATGGAATTAGAGGAATCGCATTACAATGGATAAAGAGTTACCTATCAAGATAGGGGACAACATATCAACATGCCTGAACATCACCTGTGGGGTCACACAGGGTTCAGTCTTAGGACCAAAATTATTTATACTATATATTAATGACATAGTCAAAGTATCTGACGTTTTAAGATTAATTTTATTCGCGGACGACACAAACATCCTCTGCTCTGGAAATGATCTTAATCAAATGGTCACATCAGTGAACAATGAAATGTCAAAGCTTCACACGTGGTTTAATATTAATAAACTATCACTAAACCTTTCAAAGACAAAATTCATATTATTTGGGAAAAGAGGCCTGAAGGAAAACATAAACTTAAAGGTAAATGGTATCAACATTGAACGAGTGAACGAACACAAGATTCTGGGGGTTACGGTAGATTGCCTCCTGACATGGAAACCACATGTGAAGCTAGTTCAATGTAAGTTGGCCAAAAGTGTGTCTATTTTGTGGAAAATGCAGAAATGACTCAATCAACATTCACGTAAGACAATTTACTCAGCACTCATAACACCCCACCTGCACTACTGTGTTGAAGTGTGGGGGCACACTTATAAAGACACTACAGAGCCGCTGTTTAAACTTCAAAAAAGGGCAATGAGAGTTGTATATGGTGTCCCATATAGAGACCACACAAATGACTTGTTTATTAAGGCAAAGTTTCTCAAGTGGCAGGATATAATTAAATATAATACCATACAAATATTATTCTTAGCCTCCAAAAATCTCTTACCCATAAATATACAGAAACTGTTTCTAAACAGATGACATACATAACCTAAGAGGAAACATGATATATAAACAAAAATCTATAAAGTCAACACTCAGAGGTCATTCATTATCCATTGTGGGGGTTAAGGGAACAGTTTACATGATGAGATTAAAATGTCTATAAACTTAAAGACCTTCAAGAGTAAGATAAGATGCAAGATGGTAGGAAATTATTGTTTTGACTAATGTATGACATGTACATTCAAATCCGACTTATTTGGACTTTAATATCTGGTTTATTTTACTTTAGCTTATTTTTTTCTTTCTCAATCTGTTTTGTTATAAAGAAAATTCAGTTATGCTGTTGTGATACTAAAAAAATTGTTTTAAACAAATGTATAATATGAACATTTAAAATTGTGAGGGAATTGGGGCGGGACTTTGATAAGCAGGCTGCTTTTTCCCGTATCCCTTTTCGGCAGGTAATGTGTTTTGTCAGGGCATATTACAGAAATTGTGATAAAGTGTGACTATATGCGTGCCGAAATAAATAAATAAATAAAAAAATAAAAAAGAAGTCAATTTTATCGTCACCAACATTTGTCCGTTTCATAGGCGGGCGAATTATTTGTTTACTTTCAGCCATTCACACCACAGGGTGATGTGTTTACCAGCAGCTAAGATGCAGAAGAAATTGCATGTTTTTTCTTCTATTTTGGATTAATCTGATGTAAATAATTACTGGACGAACAGAACATACGTGAACGAGTTTGCTTTAGATCGCTTCGGTAAATTAATTTAATGCTGGTCAGATTGCTAAAAGTTATCTGCTCAGGTAACGTTAGCGTCAGTTTGGTTATTTGCGCGGTATTGTGCGTTAATATGTCGCTAAAGAATGAAATTGGCCTGCAAGCTAGCTGACTAGCTAACGACATGTCCATGGATAAAGAATGTCGTCTAATATATAAGCCTTTTGGCTATTTAGGCTAAGTAGCTAGCTAGCTAGCTAGCTAGCTTGCTGGTTTATTGCCCTAGATTGAGTATCACTAGCAACATGTAAATTAGCCATTAAATTGTCAAAAGTTTTCCAGTTTGAGTTTGCTGCAGTGTGTGTGTTCCTGTCTGCATTCGGCCTGTACCTATGTTTCGTTGTTTTGGGTTTCTTCTTCTTCTTCTTCTTTGTGTTTTTTGGCGGATTTCAATACCAACTTTAGGTGCATACCGCCACCTACCGTACCGGAGTATGTAGAACAGGATTCCAGGAAAAAATAAATAAATGAATATAATTATTTCTTTATTCTATGATATTAACTTAAGTTAATAAATAAAATTATAAGTATAAAGTAAAATTCTATATTCTATTAAACAATCCTGAACCTATTAAGAACTCTATTATCCCTCTCTGTACTTCCCACACCTTATCTCCATTTGTTCCTAATATCCCTTCCAAATCCCAACCTCGTCCAACCTCTCTTACCCTTTGTTGCAAACGCTCCCTTTCATCTTTATATTTTATGCAATGCATTATTATATGTTCAGTGTTTTCAATTATACCACAATGTGCACAACTATGCGAGTTCACTTTACCCAATAAAAATAAAGTTTTATTTAGACCAGTATGGTCAAATCTTAGTCTTGATATGACTACCTCCTCTCTTCTGCTTCGCCCTTTAACACTCTGTGCTCTAACGGACTTTTGTACCCTATAATATGTTCTACCCTTACTGTCCTCGTCCCATTTTTTCTGCCAGCATTCCAATATTTTCTTTTTAATTAATGCTTTACCTTCCCCTATTCCAAATGCTATATTAATTATGTGCGTCATATTTAGCGATCTTTTTGCCATCCTGTCTGCAATTTCATTACCCTCTAATCCCACATGTGCAGGTACCCAACAAAATATTATTTCTATTCCCATTCTCTGGGTTCTAAATAGACATTGAAACATTTCATATACTAGGTCTTCCCTAATTGAGTTCATTGTCTGTAGGCTAAAAAGAACTGCTGCAGAGTCAATACACAGCACCACCCTGTCTGGTCTCACTTCTTCCACCCATTGGAGACTAACAATCACTGCCATCATCTCGGCTGTATATACTGATAATTTATCAGAAATTCTCTTCCCTATATGTATTTTAAATTGTGAGATATATACTCCTATTCCTACATGGTCATTTTGATCTTTTGATCTGTCAGTAAAGATATGTAGGTAATTAGAATATGTGTTTATTATATGCTGGTTTGCACAGTATCCTATTTCATGTTCCGCCCAATTTTTCTTTAGTTCCAGGATACTAAAATCAAAATCTTCTGATTTATCTTTTATCTTCCATCCAAAACCTATTCCGTTATGTCTATACTCCCAGCATTCGTTTAGGACACTTTTATTGGCATTTTCATCCCCACATCCCCTAAGCCGAATCCAGTATGTTAGAGCCAGTTTGTCTCTCCTGAGCTCTAGTGGGATTTCCCCTGATTCTACTAACACGGCATTACATGGTGTTGATCTCATTGCACCGATGCTAAGTTTCAAGGCTTTGCTTTGCATTCTATCAATTTGGTTTAAGTGTGATTTAGCTGCTGCCCCATAAACAAAACACCCATAGTCAATTGCTGATCTCATCAAAGCCCTATATATATCTATTAATGCCTGCTTATCTGCTCCCCATGTATATCCAGATATAGCCCTCATTAAATTTATTACTTTTTTACATTTAGTTTCTAGCTTTTCCACATGTGTCTTCCATGTACATCTCTCATCTACCCAAATTCCCAAATATTTAAATTCCTTTACTTTTTCCATTGGTTGTCCATATAAAATAAGACGCTGTTCTTCTATCTTTTTCTTTCTAGTTATGTACATGTAGCAAGACTTACTTGTTGAGATTTTAAAACCCCAATTGTATGACCATTGCTCTACCTTTAAAATAGCTTTCTTAATCTCTCTCAGCACACTTGTGTTGTCTCTCCCCCTAATCCATATAGCTCCGTCATCTGCATATAATGATGAGCATATCCTTCTGTCAAGATTCATGAATATATCATTAATCATAATGTTAAATAACATTTTCTTCCTTGTGGAATTCCGTTAACGATATCATACTCATCGCATAACTCTGGTCCTACCTTAACTCTAAACTTTCGTTCTGATAGAAAATCTAGTACCCAGTTGTAAAATCTTCCACTAATGCCCATTCTATTCATTTGAATTAACAGCCCTTCCCTCCACATAGAATCGTACGCTTTTTCGATGTCAAAGAAAACAATCACCATCAATTCTTTCATTTTAAATGCTTTCTCTATTTCATTGCTAACTTTAACAAGTGCGTCCATGGAAGACCTACCTTTCCTGAATCCATTCTGGTATGATGCAATTAAGCCTCTCCTTTCTAAGAAATAGTTAAGTCTTCGGACCAAAATCTTTTCCATCCATTTGCACAGATGCGAAGTTAAAGCAATGGGTCTATAATTTCCAGCATTATTTGGGTTTTTACCGGGTTTGCTAAAAGGTAAAATAAGTGCACTCTTCCATCTTTTTGGTAACAATCCTTCTCTCCATATTTTATTGAACAGTTCCAGAATTATTCTCAGTACTTGATCAGGTAATTTACGAAACATAGCGTAACTTAGTTGATCCTGCCCCGTTGCTGTGTATCCAGTGTTATTTATCGCTATTTCTAACTCACTCATAGTCAGCTCAGAATCAAGATTTGTGTCTATATTATTATTTTTTCCCCTAAGTATATTACGATTTTCCCTTATCACTGTCTCTTTTCTCTTTTTATGCAGATCGTCTAAGTGATTCCCACTGTGTACATTAGCAAAGCTCTTACCCAATATATTAGCCTTTTCTTTATCTGTTACAGCTATTGTTTCTCCATCCTCTAAGATTGGGATTTTAGTATATTTCCTTTTGCCACTCATTGTCTTTAACATTTGCCATACATCACCTAGTTTCACTTCTCTGCCTATAGTAGCACAGTATTTCCTCCATGCATTCTTTTTACTGGATTTGATAATTCTACGAGTCAGAGCTTTTTTCTTTTGATAATCCATTAAGTTTTCTTGATTCAAGTTAGTCCTTAACACTCATAATGCTTTATTTCGTTCTCTGATAGCTTTAGTGCATTCTTCATTCCACCATGGTACCGCTTTCCTTTTCCCTGTTATTCTACTCATGGGTATACTCTTTGATGCAGCATTCAAAATTAAGTTAGTCACTATAGAATAGCATTCTTCTATACTACCATTCATTGAAATTGACTTAATTCCCTCTATGCAGTATTCTTGATATTTTTCCCAGTCACCTTTTTCAAAGCACCATTTTTCTAATACGTACCTTTCTTGGGCATGCATATTAATTCCTATAGAGCAGAAGATTGGATAATGATCACTTCCTATACTAAAACTATCCTCCACGTTCCATTTGCATGAGCATGCTATATTTCTAGATACTAACGTTAGATCTAGACATGATAGGATATTTCTGTATATATCTAATCTTGTTCCTTTTCCATCATTAAGACATACTAATGCTCTTTCTTCTAACAGTTCTTCAACTACATTGCCATTATTGTCTGTATGTATACTGCCCCATAAGCTATTATGTGCATTGAAATCACCGCACCAGATTTCTCCTCTACCATGTTCAATTGTATTAAACATTTCAGCACTCAGCTTCTTGCACGGGTTGTAAAAGTTGATCATTTTGAGACTGACACCTGTATTACACACTTCAATAATTACGCATTCTATGTCTGCTGGTGATGGTATTCTTCGGAAGACGACACTATCTTTGACAAATGTAGCACAACGGCCGCCTTGGTTGTCTACCCTGTCATACCGGGCTGAGGTATATCCTGGGATAATAAAATCTAGATGGGGTCGTAACCAGGTTTCTTGTACACATATAATATCCGGTTGTGGTTTTGCGTCAATTATATATTTTTTAAATTCTTGGCCATTTGCAATGAGACTTCTCGCGTTCCATTGTAATAAATGGATCACCATAATAATTTTAATCAATAGTCTGCCCCCCTCCATCTGAGTTTACTTTCAGCATTTTATGTATCTCTTCTGCTTTCAGGTCTTTAATACCCAAAAATTCTTCTGCTGCATTCACCACTGTCTTAATTCTGTCACTTTTCTTCTCTTGCTTGGTAGCCACATTAATTATTTTACAAATGAAGGCTATGAAGCTTGTCTGATCCACTACCAACGAGTCTTCTTTAACCTTACATTTATGGGCACATTGAGTCTGCTGTACAATCGGATCACTTCTGTCTTCTTGCTGTATTCTAGGTCTGCTTGTTCTCTGGGGTAAAGGCCTAGGCCTACCACTACCTTCTTCACCTCTCCCCACCTCTTCATATGTTACAGTTCTTTGCATTTCTTCATTTACTTTCTTTAAAGCATCTGCATAGGATATATTATTAATCACTTTATATTTCTGTACCTCTTTTGCTTTAATCTGAACGGCACAGCCCCCAAACGCAGCACTATGATCTCCTCCACAGTTGCAGCATCGCAGTTTAGCGCCTTTCTCACATTTGCCGTAATCATGTTCTCCCCCACATTTTGCACATCTTTGTTTGCCGCGGCACTGTTGGGCTATGTGTCCAATTCTTTGGCATTTACATTTTAGACATTTGGCAGACGCTCTTATCCAGAGCGATTTATAACAACGAATTGGTTTTGGGATATACTCTCTCACCCTATAGTTGATCCACCCTATTTTGACTTCTTTAGGAAGCGTGCTCTCAAATTGTACCAACATTGACAGACTATCTTTCTTTACTCCATCTTTGTTTGTCTGCAACCTCTTGACTTCTATTATTTTCCCCCCTCTAATTTCTTTCTTGACTTCCTCCTCAGTCATTTCTATTGGCACATTTGAAATTACACCTCTCAGTTTAGCTATTATTCCGGGAATATGCGTTGAGATTTGTGTTCCATCAAGTGTATCTAACTTGAGGATTTTGTCTTGTTGATGTTTATTTGTAGCTGAGATAAGGATTTTCCGGTTGTTAAGGAATTTGGCAAATCTAATCTTTCCAATTTCTTTTTCAATTACTTTAGTCATTTTAACTGGGTGAAACTGACCTGTCTCCCTCCCAAACACAATTACGACTTTCCACTCCTTTTCCGTCTCTTGCACCTTTCCCAACTGTCCTGTATTGCCCCGATTATCTTTTACTTTTTTAGCAGCACCCCCTTCTCCTTGACTACCATGATCTGACCAATCTTCTGTTCTACCTTTCATCTCCTTCAGTTTCTTCCTTTTATTAGACATGGTATACTCTGGTATACCACTCCATATTTCCTTCTTCACCACCCTCTGAGCTGTCACCCATTCTACACTCACGGTACGGTTGATTGCAATCCGCCTTGCTTCCTGGTTCCCCTAACGCGTGTCTTTCTCTCTCCTACACGATCTGTCTCTACACCAAACAAAATCCGACGGCTTCCTCAATTCGAAAATGGCGCCTAAACGCTGTAGTCGAACCGAAATCTCCCGTAGCTCTTGCTTCCGACTTCCTCTGTCGGAGCCCCAGCAAACGTCTGCAGGCGACACTGGTATTTATACGGGACGCCGGGCGGGAAAAAAAAAGGTCCTAGTCCCTATCACATTGGTTCCACCTCGCTCACTGTTACATTTTCTACTGGGCTCGGACCATCTAATGGCATTTTAAACATCCCTGTCAGTAATAGTGCTACTTTTTGTGGTGCAACTGCATACCCAATCGAGAAAATCGCTTGTACCCGTCTGCCTCGGCAGAAATGTAGACCTAGGGGTGTCTCTGTTACTAATCTTACACAAATCCATATTCAGCCGCCTGATATGATTTTAACGGTCTCATCTGTAGTGTTAACACCAGTAGCCTTTCAAACACGTAAATGTGGATTGGGAATACTGTGTCTTAACGTAAGGAGTTTCTTTATCAAAAATAGATTTTATTCGGGCTTTGGTGCTGATGTATTTCTTGCTACTGAATCTTGGTTAAATATTTCTGTGTCGGACAATGATATAACAATGGATGGTTATTGTGTTTTTAGATGTGACGGGAAAAAGAGAGGAGGAGGGGTAGTGATGTTTGTTAAATCCACACTCGCTGTAAATGTTTTATTATCCTCCTCTATTCCTGAACAGTTTGAGTGTCTAGTTATTAAAATAGGCTTATTAATAGGGTTGTACAAGTATTACACTAGCAGGTGTGTATCGCCCACCGAGCGCTCCTTCCTCCTCTATAATCAATTTGTCCAATATCCTCTCCGCTCATGCCCACACTGAATTAGTTGTCGCGGGCGATTTTAACATAGATTGGCTATCACCATCCTCAAACAATTTTAAAGAGGTCTGCGATGGCCTAATGCTGACGCAACTTATATCAGAGCCTACGCAACCAAATCTTAAAGATTTAACGCGGTCGACTTTGATTGATCTAATTTTAACAAATAGACCACACAAGTACGCTCTGAGTGGCGTCTTTCCTTTGGATTTTAGTGATCACTGCCCAGTAGCATGTATTAGAGACATGAAAGCTTCAAAAACACCACCATGTTTTATTACTAAAATAAATTTAAAAAATTTCTGTGAACAGGGCTTCCTGCACGATATATTTTGGAGTGATTTAAGCTCTGCTGGTTTTATTCCAGACCCTGACCTAGCATTGTCTCACTTTACTACTGTATTTAATTGTGCTGTGGATAAGCATGCTCCAGTTAAGAGAGTAAGGGTAAAAAATAGAAGCAATCCTTGGTTTTCGAGTGCTTTATCCACTGAACTACGCGTCAGGGATGAAGCATGGGTGAAAGCAAGGGAAACCCAGGCGCAATCTGACTGGCAGGTTTTTAAAAAACTAAGAAATAAATGCAGCTCACTGACAAAAAAGGCAAAATCCGAATATTTCATCTCGTCGTTGGCGAAGAGTCAGGGTAATCCAGCAAAATTTAGGAAAATTGTCAAGTCCCTGAATTCTACTCCTTCGTCATCAATACCACACTCTATCCACACTGATTCTGGACCTATTACTGATAGACACAAGATCTGTGATTTTTTTTAATCAACATTTTATAGAGGCTGGGAATCTTTTTGAAAATTTGAAAAATCAGTCCTCTACAGGAGACACGTCTGACCTCAGCTCTAGGTCATTCACAAATTCTCCAAAACCTAGAGTATTGTTTACATTTAGGGAATTTACCGTGAAAGAGTTCCTATTAGAATTAAAACGTATAGATGTGAATAAATCATCTGGAGAGTATCATTTAGTCCCAAATCTTTTACGTCTCGCAGCCCCACTGATTGCACAATCGGTAACTAATATTTTTAATTTGTCATTATCGACCGGGACTATTCCCAGTGTATGGAAAGCTGCTCATGTTCTTCCTTTATTCAAGGGTGGTGATGCCAGTTCGGTAAACAGCTATCGGCCCATCTCAAAATTGTCTTGCCTGGCTAAGATCTTGGAATCACTTGTTAAGCAACAACTATGCAGCTTTTTCAACAATATTTTAAATTCACAGCAATCTGGCTTCAGGCCTGGTCATAGCACAGCTTCATTGGTTATAAATGATATAGTAACAGCGTTGGATAATAAACAAAAATGTTCGATCTAGCAAAAGCTTTTGATACAGTAGACCATACAATCTTAATAAAAAAGTTGTCTTCCATCGGACTTGATAGCATAGTCTTTTCATGGTTCCAGGATTACCTTTCAAATAGCTCAAGCTATTATGGTTTTAATAAATTTAGTAAAGAAAGGAGAACACCAGTTTATCTTAACCACATGACTCGCAGGGATTTAAACTTGTAATTCAACTGTTATCCTCCAGTGGGGCTCTGTAGCCACTCAAACAGTACAATCAAGTGAATAATTATCCAATTGAGAGGAAAAAATAAAAAACATTATGCAATTGGAGTTGCTAATTAAAACACTAATAAAAACAATTAGTTGACATAGTACATGTGGAGGCTGCAGCTTCATCTCGTCTCCACCCCAAGCCTGAGTGCAGAGAAACCCACCTGCTGACAATTCAGTGCAATTACCTGCATGTTTGAGCAAACGAGCCTATTCAATGCCCTCGCATTCTCCATTTTGTGCGTCAAGAAATAAACGTGAGTACAGTTATTTATTACTAATGCAGCGGTTATGTTGAACTTCCAAGTTGAAAGAAGTCAAAGTTAAATGACGTGAAATGACAATTTATTTAAGGATGTGAAGAGATTTTATAGGTAGGCTACTTTTAATATGTTTCAAAAACTTCAACCGCAGAATTAATAACTTGGACAGCTGTTCCTATTTCAGAAACCTGAATGATAAGTTAATGCTCCTAGCTGTTATTCATTTTGAGAGAATTGAGTGCAGTTGGGTTAAGCTGCGTTTTCCTAGCAGGCTCAGCAAAATTCCGCCAGTAGCCAGACACAGCATCTTAGCTAGTAGCCATAGCTACTAGCCATAGCGAGCTATATCCAATAATTTAAATACAAACTAGTGATTCCTAAAATACACCCCCGGCCAGCGGCGTCAGTGCTGAGCGCATGTGTTGCAGGGTCAGAGCGAGAAACAACTTTCTCATCCTGCCTACTCAATAGTAGGCTATGGAAGGGTGCTGATTCGGACACAGCATTGGAGTTATATATACTGCTCAAAGAAATTAAGGGAACACTTAAATCACACATCGCGGATCTCGATGAACAAAATATTCAAGTTGAAAATCTTTATTGATTACATTGTGTAATTCGTCGAGAACAAAATCACGTAAGAACGGTCAATGGAAACCAAAATCATTAACCCATTGAGGGCTGGATTCAAACTCACACAGAAAATCAAAGTGAAAAATTGAGCTCTGGCCACATGAGGCCGGGCATTGTCCTGCACCAGGAGGAACGCAGGGCCCACTGCATCAGCGTAAGGTCTGACAATGGGTCTGAGGATTTCATCCCGGTACCTAACAGCAGTCAGGGTACCGTTGGCTAGCACGTGGAGGTTTGGGTTACCCTACAAGGATATGCCTCCCCAAACCATCACTGACCCACCACCAAACTCATCATCCACCCTCATGGAGTCTGTTTCTGACAGTTTGGTCAGAAACATGCACATGAGTAGCCCACTGAAGGTCATTTTGTAGGGCTCTGGCAGTGCTCCTCCTGTTCCTAGAGCCTGTTACCTACAGCTCTAGGTGAGAACGAGCTGAACAAAAAGATAACTGGTACAGGCGTATAAAGGACAAAGGGAGAAAGGAAAGAAAAATACTAAAATAAATCTTTCTCCTAACTCCAAACCGAACTTTCTGCGTTTCCTATTCGGAACGGAGGCGTATGATAGTATGAAATGATAGTATGTAGTATGATATTGTGTTTACTGCTCCAGGACTGGAGTTAAACCTGCAGACACTGCGGCCCTCCAGGACTGGAGTTAAACCTGCAGACATTGCGGCCCTCCAGGACTGGAGTTTAACCTGCAGACACTGCGGCCCTCCAGGACTGGAGTTAAACCTGCAGACACTGCAGCCCTCCAGGACTGGAGTTAAACCTGCAGACACTGCGGCCCTCCAGGACTGGAGTTAGTTGCCAGGCAGCCAAAATGTAATTAGTTAGCTTGCAAAATTCCGCGTGAGGAAGTAAACTCCTATAGCATATTGTCTCAGGTAATTTTTCATCTTTCTGTCCCCCCCCCCCCCCCCCCCCCCAGTGATGCTGAGGTCGGTGGGCAGGTCTCTGTTGGCCAATCGCATCACTGGACGAAGGATGATGTCACAGAAAACTCTTACTGGAAAGGTTGCCATACTCACTGCATCCACAGATGGGTAAATACGTACAAAATTACGTTCAAAATAATCCAAATATTTTTTTTGTGCACTTGATTAATTCATATGGCACAAATGCACTGCAGTGTTAATGTACTGTAGTGTGCAGTCAGTATATACTGTATTGACCCTCTCTCTCAGTGCAGTGTAAATGTACTGTAGTGTGCAGTCAGTGTGTATACTGTATTAACCCTCTCTCTCAGTGCAGTGTTAATGTACTGTAGTGTGCAGTCAGTGTGTATACTGTATTAACCCTCTCTCTCAGTGCAGTGTTAATGTACTGTAGTGTGCAGTCAGTGTATACTCTATTAACCCTCTCTCTCAGTGCAGTGTTAATGTACTGTACAATCATTCAGTGTGTATACACTGTATTAACCCTTGCTCTCTTTCTCTATCTCTCTCTCCCTCTCTCAGTGCAGTGTTAATGTACTGTAGTGTGCAGTCAGTGTGTATACTGTATTAACCCTCTCTCACAGTGCAGTGTTAATGTACTGTAGTGTGCAGGCAGTGTGTATACTGTATAACCCCTCTCTCTCAGTGCAGTGTTAATATACTGTAGTGTGCAGTCAGTGTATATACTATATTAACCCTCTCTCCCTCTCTCAGTGCAGTTTTAATATACTGTAGTGTACAGTCAGTGTATATACTATATTAACCCTCTCTCCCTCTCTCAGTGCAGTTTTAATATACTGTAGTGTACAGTCAGTGTATATACAATATTAACCCTCTCTCAGTGCAGTGTTAATGTACTGTAGTGTGCAGTCAGTGTGTATATACTGTATTAACCCTCTCTCTCAGTGCAGTGTTAATGTATTGTAGTGTACAGTCAGTGTGTATACTGTATTAATCCTCTCTCTCTCTCAGTGAATAATACATGTCTCTCTCTCACAGTATTGGTCTGGCTGCAGCACAAGCTCTTGGACGTAAAGGGGCTCATGTTGTTGTGAGTAGCCGTGGGAAGGAGAATGTAGAACGGGCCGTAGAACTGCTGCGGAGTGAGAATATAAAGGTGACCGGAACTACTTGCCACGTGGGAAACAGAGAAGACAGGGAAAGACTGGTAAAAACGGTGAGTCTGCCAGCACTGCACACCACTGGCATATCAAGGGTTAATACAGTACATACACACTGACTCACTGCACACTACAGTACATTAACACTACACTGAGAGAGAGGGTTAATACAGTACATACACACTGACTGGCTGCACACTACAGTACATTAACACTGCACTGAGAGGGTTAATACAGTATATACACACTGAATACACACAACAGTAAATTAACACTGCACTGAGAGAGAGAGAGAGAGAGAGAGAGAGAGAGAGAGAGAGAGAGAGAGAGAGAGAGAGAGAGAGAGAGAGAGAGAGAGAGAGAGAATACATACACCAATAGGGCATGGCAGTGTGTAATGCAGGGTATGATGTGATTGGTGCAGACTGTGGAACAGTGTGGCGGTGTGGATATCTTCATCTCCAACGCTGCAGTGAATCCTTTTGTTGGGAACATCACGGACTCCACTGAAGAAGTCTGGGATAAGGTAAAGCAGGATCATATTCCCCCATATTGTGCTGTCAACAGTAGCAATGTGGAGGCACTGTCTGTAATGACTCATTCTGTGAACAGTCGCAATGTGGAGGCACTGTCTGTAATGACTCATTCGGTCAACAGTAGCAATGTGGAGGCACTGTCTGTAATGACTCATTCTGTCAACAGTAGCAATGTGGAGGCACTGTCTGTAATGACTCATTCTGTGAATGTGAATTGTTTGTCAATTTATTGCAGCTCATGTGGTCTCCACTCTCTGACTGTGTTATCAGCCTGTGTTCTGACAGTATCCTGTGTTATCAGATCCTGGCCTGTGTTCTGACTGTGCCCTGTGTTATCAGATCCTGGCCTGTGTTCTGACTGTGCGCTGTGTTATCAGATCCTGGCCTGTGTTCTGACTGTGCGCTGTGTTATCAGATCCTGGCCTGTGTTCTGACTGTGCCCTGTGTTATCAGATCCTGGCCTGTGTTCTGACAGTATCCTGTGTTATCAGATCCTGGCCTGTGTTCTGACTGTGCCCTGTGTTATCAGATCCTGGCCTCTGTTCTGACTGTGCGCTGTGTTATCAGATCCTGGCCTGTGTTCTGACTGTGCCCTGTGTTATCAGATCCTGGCCTGTGTTCTGACAGTATCCTGTGTTATCAGATCCTGGCCTGTGTTCTGACTGTGCCCTGTGTTATCAGATCCTGGCCTGTGTTCTGACTGTGCGCTGTGTTATCAGATCCTGGCCTGTGTTCTGACTGTGCCCTGTGTTATCAGATCCTGTTCTGTGTTCTGACTGTGCCCTGTGTTATCAGATCTTGGTCTGTGTTCTGACTGTACCCTGTGTTCTCATAACCTGGCCTGTGTTTTGACTGTGTGCTGTGTTATCAGATCCTGCATGTGAACTTGAAATCCGCCTTCCTGCTGACCAAACTTGTAGTGCCATATATGGAAATAAGAGGGTGAGAGGGGGTGCGGTGGTGGGGTGGGGTGGGGGAGGGGGGTAGGGGGAGAGGGTGGGATGTTGAATGTTTGCTTGAGTTTATATTTCTGCTTAAACTATAAAACTCTGATGCCTCTTGGGCAATCATCTGCTGTTGGCTCTGTTGTGTGTGTCTTGTTTCCTGAATGTATCTCATTATGGCTTCTGATTAGCCTGTGTGTCCCGATTCTGTATTCTGATTGGCCTATGTCTTTTAGGGGCGGGTCAGTTGTGTTTGTGTCATCAGCTGCCGGATACCAGCCAGTGGAGGTGAGTGGGCGGGCAGAATGGGAGACGACTCATTTAGGTTTGAGTAGAGTAGTAGCTGAAAGTAGACATGTAGTTGACTGTATGTGGAAGTTTTTAGGGATGGTGGCACTGCACTGAACTCTGCCCTCTACCCTTTGACCCTAAGGCTCTGGGGCCATACAATGTTAGTAAAACGGCGCTGATGGGTCTGACCCCAGCTCTGGCCCCAGATCTCGGCCGAAGAAACATCCGGGTGAACTGTGTGGCTCCTGGACTCATTAAGACCCAGTTCAGCTCAGTGGTGAGTGCCTACCTGTGTAATCTTCTCTCTACCCTCCTCATCAACGCTAATGCTAATGCTAATGTGCGTGTAATCTGTCTGTGTGCTCTCTCCCTCTCTCTCTCTCTCTCCCCCTCCCTCCCTCTCTCTCCCCCTCCCTCTCTCTCTCTCCCCCTCCCTCTCTCCCTCCCCCTCTCTCTCTCCCCCCTCCCTCTCTCCCTCTCTCTCTCCCCCTCCCTCCCTCTCTCTCCCCCTCCCTCTCTCCCTCCCCCTCTCTCTCTCCCCCTCCCTCTCTCCCTCTCTCTCTCCCCCTCCCTCCCTCTCTCTCCCCCTCCCTGCTTCTCGTACTCTCCCTCTCTTTTTCTCTCTCGCTCACTCCCTCTTTCCCACCCCCCCCTCTCTCTTTCTCCATCCCTCTCTCTTTTTCTCTCTCTCCCACCCGCCCCTCTCTCCCTCCCTCCTTCTCACACTCTCCCTCTCTCCCTCTATCTCTCTCTCTCCCCCCCCTCCCTCTCTCTTTCTCTCTCACTCCCACTCTCTCACTCCCTCTCTCTCACTCCCTCCCCTCTCTCAGCTCTGGAAGAATGAAAATGTGTTTGAGGACTTCAAGAGGAAGATGATCATTAAAAGGTGTCTCTCCTGCTCCACACTGTTCCAGGATCAGTCTGACTGATCAGCGTTACAGAGACATCAGATACCGCACATGCACTAGAACAGAGCCTTAACAGATACCAGACCATGGGGCCCATCCACACACTGGAACATTACATTACATTACAATTCATTGGCAGACGCTTTTATCCAAAGCGACGTACAATAAGTGAATTTTGAAGGTCATTGACGTGACTACAAAGCAAATCCAACAAAGCACAACTTTCTCACAGCGTAGGAGCTATCCCCAGAAATAAACATGAGTAGTACACATAGTTAGCTATACATTCTGAACTATAAAATAACCAGAAACACAAGTTAAATAGAAAACAAACATGGAGGGAGGGAAGTGCAAGTCGCCCTGCAGCAGCAGAGCGAAGTGGTCAAGCAGGAGCGTAGTGCTGGATTAAGTCCTGTAGATAGGAGGGGCCTGACCTTTTGGCTGCAGTGTAAGCCAGGGTCAGAACATTGAACCTGATCCTGGCCACGACCGGCAGCCAGTGGAGTGACCTCAGTAGGGGGGGTGACGTGCAAGAACTTCGGGAGGTTGAACACAAGCCGAGCAGCCGCATTCTGGACCAGTTGTAGAGGCAGAATGGCGCAGGCTGATAAGCTTGCGAGAAGGGTGTTGCAGTAGTCCAGACGTGAGGTGACCATGGTCTGGACAAGAAGCTGGGCGGAGTAGGTGGTCAGGTACGGCAAAATCCTCCTGATGTTGTACAGGAGGAACCTGCAGGACTGTGCCATTGCCCTGATGTGCTCTTTGAAGTCCAGCTTGTCGTCCAGGACCACCCCCAGGTTCCTTGCAGAACGGGAGGCGGTCACCATGGTTCCGTCGACGGTGATGGACAGGTCTAGGAGCGGGGAGGTCTTGTATGGCATGAAGAGCAGCTCAGTCTTGTCAAGGTTGAGCTTCAGGTGATGGCTAGACATCCACTCAGAGATGTCAGCCAGGAAAGCAGATATCCTCTCCTTTACCTGTGGGGTAGAGGGAGGGAAAGAGAGGAAGAGTTGAGTGTCATCAGCATAACTATGGTAAGAGAAGCCATGTGAATTAATAACCAAACCAAGAGACTTAGTGTAAATGGAGAACAGCAGAGGACCCAGTACAGATCCCTGCGGGACTCCTGTAAAAAGTGGATGAGGTGCAGAGACAGAGCCCTTCCAGGAGACTTGGTAGGATCTATCTGTGAGATAGGATGTAAACCAAGAGAGGGCAGTTCCAGAGATGCCCATCTCAGCCAGTGTGGAGATCAGGAGTTTGTGGTTGACCGTGTCGAACGCTGCAGACAGGTCAAGGAGAATCAGGACAGAGGAGAGGGAGGAGGCTCTGGCAGTGGCAAGTGCCTCGGTCGCAGCCAGGAGCGCAGTTTCAGTGGAATGCCCAGTTCTGAAGCTGGACTGATGAGGGTCGAGCAGGTTGTTCTGGTGGAGAAAAACAGACAGTTGGTTAAGGGCAGCTCGTTCAAGAGCTTTGGACAGAAAGGGCAGGAGAGACACAGGACGATAGTTTCTGACATCTGAGCGGTCTAAGCTAGGTTTCTTAAGGAGTGGGGTAACACGGGCAGTTTTGAAAACAGCAGGAACATAGCCACAGATTAAGGAGGTGTTGATAATGGAGGACAGATATGGAAGGACCTCACCGGATACTGCCTGGAGGACTGCCGATGGGATGGGGTCCAGTGGGCAGGTGGTTGCATGCTGGCGCGTTACAAGTTGGAGTACATCTTGTAACGCGCCACCTGCCCACTGGATCCCATCCCGTCGGCAGTCCTCCAGGCAGTATCCGGTGAGGAACAGAGCCTTAAAGGAGTAGTTCACTTTCTGGAATTCTTTTGATATTTTTTAAGTAGTTTTAAGTGTGTTTTCCGATTCAGACAGACCATTTGTGTGTACAACGAAGGACACTTTAGATACCTAAAGAATGTTTCTGACAGCTTGCCGGCTATGCAGCGGTAAGTATCAGGGCATTCTGGGGTTTGTGGTCTTCAGCAAGAAAACACTTTTGAGTAACTTTTGAGTAACCCCAAAGCAGCTTGTACTGTGATGAATGATGTTATTTTGACAGTAAACCACGGAAACTGAAATATTAGAAAACCAGAAAATAAAGCTGTCCTTTAATCACGATGGGCCCCAGCAGCCCCAAACAAGCGAGCGTCATTTCATTCATAATTAGGTCAGGACCCAGCAGTGCTAAGCTGTCGAGATATTTTGACTGCGGTATACCGATTGATGATGCGTTATTGCGAGGCGTTTCCCATGATGTGTGACTGATAACCACGGTGACTGTGATTCCAGGATGGGGACTCCGCAGGAAGCGGGCGGAGTCATCGCCTTCCTGTGCTCAGACGAGGCCTCCTACATCACCGGGGAAACCATCACCGTGGCAGGAGGAATTAACTGTAGGCTCTGAGGGCGGGTGGGAGGCAGTGCTATAATGGTGTGTATACGCAGGTATACGGCATATACACACCTCTGCAGGGAAGGATTTACCATTACATTGCATTCATTTGGCAGATTCTTTTACCCAAAGTGACGTACAATAAGTGCACACCGAAGGTCATTGAAATAACTACGAACAGGTCAGATGAGTACAGTTCTATGATAAAGCAACAGCTATCCATAGACATGAACGTCGAGTCTAGTTCACATAGTAAACTATGGCTTAAGTCTTAAGAGTATTTACCATGTATACTGAAATTAGCTAGCGATATGTTTCCTTATCCATCAGTGTAATGGGGGACATGCAGCAGCCAATTAAATCATTTTTATCGTTTTGTCTGTCCATCATTCTCGCCACAATTACCGTACCACAACATCCAGGGCTCTATTTTCCGGGACGCGCATGGCGTGTGGCGAGCCGTCATAGTGAATGGCGCACTGGGCGTGGCTACTGAATTTCGCTATTTTCGGACCAAAGGCGAGGAGCGCACAGCTCACAGCGCGCTGCGCAGGTTGAAAATGGGCTGGGTTATGCTGAATATTTATCAGTGGGTGTGCTACAGCTGCACCATAGCTAATCAAATTACCTCTTTTCAGTCCTTTTAAGAGCTGTGTGCATTGAACTCGTTTTGACCATGTCGGGCTATCCCGCATCACGTGGTTTAGTGAAAAACGACAGCAGAACACGCCCATTCGGTCGTGGTCGGGAGGGCCTCCCGCTTGCAGAACGAGAATGCTAAAGGCGATACAAGTCACTAATAGGTTATCTGGACTGTTAAAAATAAAAAAACTTTAAATAATTTAAATAAATAAAAAGTTTTAAAACTTTAAATAATGTCAATAAAATACATTTTAAAATTGTTTAT
Source organism: Synaphobranchus kaupii (assembly GCA_029718625.1). Lineage (NCBI taxonomy): Eukaryota > Metazoa > Chordata > Actinopteri > Anguilliformes > Synaphobranchidae > Synaphobranchus > Synaphobranchus kaupii. Next base: position 50,711,665 of record CM056381.1, read on the forward strand.
TTCACTCTCCCATTTATAATTTACTGGCTCTTTATTTATCTTTAATCTCCTCTCTTTTCCTATTTTCTAGGTCCTAAGCATGCGTTTAATAATTTATCTATTTCCAATTTTCCCCCCATGCAACATATCCCATTTCCCCCATGCAACATATCCCATTTCCCCCATGCAACATATCCCATTTCCCCCATGCAACATATCCCATTTCCCCCATGCAACATATCCCATTTCCCCCATGCAACATATCCCATTTCCCTCCATGCAACATATCCCATTTCCCCCATGCAACATATCCCATTTCCCCCATGCAACATATCCCATTTCCCCCATGCAACATATCCCATTTCCCCCATGCAACATATCCCATTTCCCCCATGCAACATATCCCATTTCCTCCATGCAACATATCCCATTTCCCCCATGCAACATATCCCATTTCCCCCATGCAACATATCCCATTTCCCCCATGCAACATATCCCATTTCCCCCCATGCAACATATCCCATTTCCCCCCATGCAACATATCCCATTTCCCCCATGCAACATATCCCATTTCCCCCCATGCAACATATCCCATTTCCCCCATGCAACATATCCCATTTCCCCCATGCAACATATCCCATTTCCCCCATGCAACATATCCCATTTCCCCCATGCAACATATCCCATTTCCCCCATGCAACATATCCCATTTCCCCCATGCAACATATCCCATTTCCCCCATGCAACATATCCCATTTCCCCCATGCAACATATCCCATTTCCTCGCCACATTTATTAGCGACTTTTGTCGCCTTTAGAATTCTGCATTGGAAGACGATAGGCTATCTATTTTGCATTGATTTTATTAAATGTAATTGAGGTAAGAGGTACGTTTTTATCGCTATACGTGCAATAAGAGTGAATGTATGCACCACGTTTGTCATTATTCTCATTACAGATGGGTGTAAGAAAGAATACAGTACCCCTGGGAACACAGTGCAGTATAATAACAGCCATAAACAATTAAAAACATAAAGAATACAAGAATTAACATTATAAAAAAGAAAATGAGCAATAAATGCAAAGTATATTTTTTTTTGCTGTTTGGGGGGATTTCTTTCAAAGTCAAATTGAAGACCTTGGTGCTAAAAGTACTGAAGTCACATTTTTAGACAATTCAAGTTGAGCATAGAAACATGTTGTATTTGTTTAGCTAAGTCGACCCCTATAAATATTGTTAACAGAAAAGGTGCCGAAGCAATGCATAAAAACATCAAAACCTTTAATGGCTGATTGTATGGATCAATGCTATTTTCGGATTAGATTTTCTCAAAATAGACATTTTGTGACTTCAGTACTTTTAGCACCAGGGTCTTCAATTGGACCGCATATCCACGAAAACGGTTGATTGGCTTTTGAATAGGTTATGATCATGCACGCATTGGGGGAAAGCCCCGAAATGAGCAACTGGCCGTACGCTGTGGTGCGATTAGCGCCGTTAACATGGTCTCACCTGGCGGGCAGCGCGAGCGCGAATTGCAGTGTAATTTAGCCCAAAATAGCATTCCGATGCGGTTAAAATTGAACTGGGCTGCTCCCTCTTGACAGACAAACCCCCCCAGCAGCGGCTTCCCTCCCACTTCAGCGCGCGGAGAGTCCCCAAATTACCAAACAGAGCTCAGGCACGTGCAAATCCGTGACGAAATTGCTACCTCGCCAGTGATGGCTCGCCACGGGCCGGGAAATAGAGCCCCAAATTAGCAGTTTCGCTGCTCGCTCTGGACTGTCACACCTCCACCAGCGACTCTCCACTTCCGGCGCATGGCGAGTCAAACGGGCTCAGGAGCGTGAAAATACATGCTGAATATGTCTATTTGCAAAGTTATGGCTGAAATATAATTGCTATAGTATTATTTTTGGTGTGGCTGAGGATGAATTGCATACCAGGGGAACACTGCATACCTCTCTCTGTGTAAACGCTAGTGTGTGAGATTTATAATGATGTTAAGCAGAATCTGTGAATTTGTAACTTGACTTAACTGCACTACGACTGAACTACCTGACTTAACTATAACTATAAAGTTTATTGTAACTGGTCATTGTGACTATACATGAATTGTAATGCAGCAGTAGGAAGTTTTTTTGTGACCAAAAAAAGTGAATCATTAAACCTGCCATTCTCATATGCTCATATTGACTTGCAGTGTGTGTTTTTATAACAAGTCTCAAATCTGTTGCTTTGAAACCAGACTTAGGGCCCTATCTTACACCCGGCGCAAAGCGGCGCTAACCCAAACGCAAGTGTCTTTGCTATCTTACACCCGGCGCTAGGTCCATAATAACGCCTAACGCTTACGTCCTTTAACTAGCATGTATTCTTGCGCCATCACAAGTGAACTGGGCGTGTTGGTCTTAAGACGAGGAGTGGCCAGGATTCTTTCTGGCGTATTGCTATCTTGAGCCAGCAGAAAGCGCTTGCGCTAGAACCACCACAAACCTGGTCTAAAGTCATGTCACAGTTGTTTACATGTTATTTTAACGGCACATATAAGTGCGTCTACGTAGGCGTGTGCACAACGCGCGTACCATCCTGTCTGTTACACACAGGGCGCGCACAAGCATGACTAAAATATCTAGATCACAATGCGAAATATTATTATTGTGTAGGCTATGTCAAAAATGCATAATAATAAAAGGTTCCATAGGTCCACATACCTTTCCCTCAGCGAAGGGAAACGATGCCACATTACATTGCTCTCAGCCCACTCCATCAACATCCAGGCGATGTGCGATGGTACGGGACAATGGCTATCAGTTAAAAAGGAGCTGATAACACCTATATTAAGCTTAATGCGCGAATTGTCATTTACACCTAATGCGTGAATTGTCATTCAATGGAAAACTCGCGCACTGCAATAGACGGACATTTGAGTTTTGAAAATGCGTTTCAGATGTCATTACAATACAGGTCTGTTTATCTAGGAATGCAGCCTGTAAGTAAATAGAATGGTTTGTGACTGAAAAAAGTTTAAAACCTTGTCCAGTGAATATTGATTTTATTGTTTTTCAAATAGCCTAGGCTACAGCGGATTCGCTAATCATAAGGTTTTTTTCGATAGCCTATGGTTAAAAAACGGAGATGTCACCATGTTAACTAAATTGTAACCTTAGTTATTCTTCGTCCTTCATATTTTTTTAATTACAGTGACAAGGTTTCCATACCCTCAGCTTATTAAAACCCCGTTGATTTCACCTGTTATTCCATAACTGAACAAAATATTTTAAAGAGAACTAAGTGTCTAATTAAAACAAATTTGCAGCACGTTACAATTAATTCACAATTCATTTAAATACCATTATCTGCATGTGCGCTTTAGAGGAGCAGGTCTGTTTCCCCTGCTGTAAATCGCACTTTTAACGGTCTTCCTGGGAAAGTGGATTGTTTTAAAGCATTACGCTACCAGTAAAACTGGTTGGTCACATTTCCATAAGCAGGACATTATAAAAGAAGGGAAAATATGCGTGAACCTATGGGTTGCCAACCTGACAGCTTTATTGTATTTGTTGTCATCATTAAGGCAAAATAACGTTATTTATTTTATTAATCAAAATTAGAATGCAGGTAATGAACTTCGGATGAAGCTTGAACATGAGTTCATTGCTTCATTGCATAATCAAACGAAATTCGTTCAACAAGCAGGCTAATTTGGCGTTTTCTAAGGTGAGACGCCATTGGTAGCTTATTCTCAGCTGTTGCAGTAGTAATGTGTTTATTGGACCTTAAAACAACCAGGGGGGTATAGTTTTGACCATTTCAAGACTGAAAATGGGTGGTATACCCTTTTAAGTGAGTTCTCACTATAATGTATTTGTTTTTGCATTTAAGAGATCAATGTGCTTTTGACTTTCTCCATTTTTAAAAACATATCTGGTGCATCCAGCTTAAACAAAAATTTTACGAATGTTTTTAAAATCCAATATTTTTTCCTAAAAATGCATTGAAAAATATTGTGACAACCAACCCACCAACTTGTGACAACTAATCCCGTGACGGGGGTTGGTTGTCACAAATGTCACAGTGCCTGTTTGTAGTTTTTATGAATTAAGTTACAAATAAAAAGGGATACCCATTTTTACCCAAGATATAATGCTTTTTAATAATGTTGAAATGACTCTTGTTTGATGTGCTGAAACTGAGAAATACACACGAAAGTAAAAAGTGTGACAAGCATCTCCGGTCTCCCCTATTGCGAGATAAGGTAATCACTCAACTGATTTCATTATAATGACATAAATACATTATAGGCCACGAAGTAAAAATCAAAAGTAGGCCATTTGCTGCCAGCCAGTGAAGATTTGTTTGTTGGTTTGATTCATGCGTAGCTATTTTCCCAATATTTTACTAATATATTGATAGCATAGGCGGAGGGTGTGTAAGGCAGGGGAAGGCAATGCCTTTTCAAGTCATATTGATAGGCTAATTGAAGACAATGAATGGCTCCTTTATAAAGTTCACTTTATATAATTAATTTATTTGGGACAGTAATCAACATGTTCTAAACATTTACTTATAGCAGAATTAGCAGCTATTTTGATTCTGTAGTACCTTAAATCGATACAGTGTAATTAGCCTATCAAAGCAATGCCTTCCCCTATGGAGGATTATTCAACCCAAAATTAAAATTAAAACGAAAACGAAAATGAAAATGGAAAATGAAAATGGAGGATTATTCAGCCCAAAATTTAAATTAAAATCTTTTCATTTTCATTATCGTTATCGTTTTCATTTTCATTTTCATTATCGTTTTCATTTTCATTTTCATTATCGTTTTCATTTTCATTTTCGAACTGTACTATCTATGTAAATGAGTGGGTATGGTCAAGCAAGCAGGGTGGGCCTCATACAGGTTTAGTGCAGTAGCACTTAATGAACACTAGGGGGAGCATAGCATAGGGATGGGTAACAGTCTATGCTTGATACTATGCTCTCAGGGCACTCATACGTTTTAATGTATGAAATGATGAAGAATCTGAGCAGTGTTATAAAGTATTCTTGTTTTATGAAAGAAAAAACGGAGCTAGCCAGCGCTACGCTGTGTAGGCTATAGGTAAAACCTGCGAGGTGGAAAATCCAGGTTCAGAAAGTGAAAGTCCTCCCCAATAATTTGTTGCAATCACCTGGATTTGCTAATTATCACAATTCTTCAGCCAAGAGGTAGAAGCTAACTAGGCTAATTAGTGAAATTGTGAGTTGATGGGTGGAAGAAACACGGCAGGACTTTTACTTTCCGACCCCTGGAATTTCCACCTCTGCAAACCTGGTAGTAGCCTACGATAGGCTACATTGTGGCAGGTTAAACGTTGGATTGGATGGTTGTGTTGTGAAATCCTTTCTTAAAATAAATGAAAAGACCACAAATGAGTCCTTTGAACAGTTATGCAGAGCCTTCCACCTCCCAACTACTCATTTCTTCAAATATTTACAGGTCAGACACTTCATAAGTACACTTCAGGGAGGAAGCTCCACTCCCCTAAAGCCCCTCTCCATTGACGATATTCTAAAAGGTGTTATACACCCCAGGGGCATCCTGTCTTTAACATATAATAGAATTTTGGCCCTCACAGAAACTAAACCCTTAAACGCTAGGATCAAATGGGAGCGGGACTTGGATTGTACTTTTGAAGACAGCGAATGGGAATCATTATGTGAGATGGCATTATCCTTTTCATATAACAGTCGACATAAACTTATGCAGTTTAACATTATCCACAGAACCTATTATACGCCAGAAAGACTTCACAGGATAAATGACTCGATCTCAGATCTTTGCCCTAGGTGCACAACTGAAACAGGTAGCCTTATTCACATGTTTTGGGATTGTAACAAATTAAAACCTTACTGGGGCTCAATATGGGAGACTCTCGAAGAGATTACTGGGTTTGAGATCCCTTGTACACCTAAATTAGCTTTATTAGGCGACATGTCTGACATCTCTCTTGATAAGAGAAATAAGGTGCGGTTTATCAAACTGGCCATGATTGCTGGTAATAAGTGTATTGCCTTGCTATGGAGGAGTGTAGACCCCCCCTGTATCCATGTGGCTTAGTGAAATTTCCTCATACATGGCATCAGAGAAAATTATGTTTAATCTCAAAAGAAAACCTCATCTCTTTGATAAATGCTGGTCTGGATTTAGGCACTACATAGGAAATATTTCACAGCCTGCTGTAAGTTGACGAACAGATATGTTTGATATATGTATATGAGTACCTACATAAACATGTATAGCTGAATCTTTTTGTATTGATGTGTGTAAACGTGAAGTTTATTTCACCAAATGTACTTTTTTCATTTCTATTCTTATTTCTAACTTCTTCTTTTTGATACCAACGCTTTTATTATGGTCCTTGTCTGAGGGTAGGGGTGGGGGGGACTGGTCTTGAAGGGTTTTATCTCTTATGTTTATTATAATTATTTCCTTTTTTTTGGGGGGGGGGGGTATTTGATTTATGTATCTACAGCTATTTTTCATGCTGGAGGGGTGGGGGGGGGGTTCTGGGGCTTTTGGGTGAAGGGGAAGTTTTAGAGGGTGGGGATCGGGGGGGGAAAGTTTACAATATTGTCTAATTTGTAAATGTTTAAATTACTATGTAAGTTAATGTTGTAAACATAATAAACGTAAATAATAATAAAATAATAAATAATAATAAACAAAACCAATAAACATATTGATAAAAAAAGAGACATTAATTAATATGAAAGCATTAATACGTAATCAAGATGTAATCAGCAATATTAGATTAAAACACAAAGATCCGTTTCCGGGGCACGGGAGTAGAGGAGTGGTAGTGGAGGAGGAAAGGTGGCGTTTTTCGACTATTAGGACGCACCCTACATTAAAACATTGTTTCCTATGGAGGATTATTCAGCCTAAAATTAAAATGGAGGAATATTCAGCCCAAAATTAAAATTAAAATTAAAAACTTTCCATTTTCATTTTAATTTTCGAACTGTATATATGTAAATGAGGGGGTATGGTCCTCCTATCAATCAAAGCAAGCAGGGTGGGCCTCATACAGGTTTAGTGCAGTAGCACTTAATGAACACCAGGGGGAGCATAGCATAGGGATGGGTAACAGTCTATGTTTGATACTATGCTCTCAGGGCAAGTTTTCATGGATGAAATGATGAAGAATCTGAGCAGTGTTATAAAGTATTCTTGTTTTATGAAAGAAATGGAGCTAGCTAGCCAGCGCTATGCTGTGTAGGCTATAGGTCAAACCTGCGAGGTGGAAAATCCACGTTCAGAAAGTGAAAGTCCTCCCCAATCATTTGTTCCAATCACCTGGATTTGCTAATTATCACAATTCTTCAGCCAAGAGGTAGGAGCTAACTAGGCTAATTAGTGAAATCGTGAGTTGATGGGTGGAAGAAACACGGCAGGACTTTTACTTTCTGACCCCTGGAATTTCCACCTCTGCAAACCTGGTAGTAGCCTACGATAGGCTACATTGTGCCAGGTTAAACTTTGGATTGGATCAGTTGTGTTGGACTGCTGGAAATAAATGCAATCCTCTCTTAAAATAAATGAAAAGGCTGCAAATGAGTCACTGGATCATTTAAACTTTTAACCTGGCTCCGGTACTTTAAGTGAACATTGCTTCAAAAAGTCTATCGATCGACAGCCATCTTCTGGTGTAAGATTAATGATTGAGATTAAAGATCTAACACTGTTATTATGGCTATGGGTTGATTAGATGTGGGTGGTCGGGTCTCCAGAACAAAACATAAATTATACCAGCAATTAAGCAAAGAGAACATTTTCAGAATATTTATTTCACACAATATGGTAACATTCACAAAAGGTAAATAAACTGTAGAACTATTCCCCTCCACCACCATTCAAGCCACAATGACACCGGGTTCTTTCTGTCATTTTGTATGTTTATTGTCAAATCAAAAATATATGAACAATGATTGGTGACAGGTAAACGGAAGATGACATGTTGATATTGGAATACATCTTATGCAAATACAATTCTATTTATCCATACATTACCATAATTGGCAAGGAAAATGTAATCTTTCTTGACATTGTTCCCTCAAAACATATAATGACTCCCAGTATCCCAATGTCCCTATATGTACTATATTAGTTATTAATTCATACAAACTCAATTTATCTTGTTAAAGACATTGGATGGCATTCAATTCAATAAGTTCTTTGTCAGGGTCCAAAGGGACCACCTGCTGTCATGTAATTTGAATAAATCATGAACACTGACATTATGAGTAGCTGAATCATGTATGCTATGTAATGTTTCAGTGTGAAAAGAAATCTCAACAGACTGGTCAAGTAAAGGATATATACAGTGAACAGTGAATATTTGTTTCCCCTGTGTTTTGGCTCTGTACTCCAGCACTTTGGATGTGAAATGATACAATGAATTTGAGGCTAAAGTACAGACTGTAAGCTTTAATTTGAGGGCATTTGCATCCATATTGTAACTGAAGAAGGCTGCAGTACAGGCCTGGCATAGCATCACCAGTGTAGATACCCAGCATCTGATGATTTCTACAGCTCGCAGACTTCAGGCAGTCCTTGCACGCAAAGGATATGCAACCAAGTATTATTTCATAGCAACATAATTAATGATTAGGATTAATACACTTTTTCTTTGTCTTTATGTCACAAGGAATATCTTCAATGCACTAACTCTAAGGAAATCCCATGAAAGAGACATTTCTCATTTATATTGGTACAGATATTCTGCAATAAAATATTCTTTAGAAGCGCCACTCAAAAGTCTATGAAAACATGCATGTAAGGTATGATACTTAACATAGCTACATAGATTCTCACATTACAATGTATGGCTACGTCTTCTGGGTTTAGATTAACTAAAATTACATGTCTACCGTGTTTGCTAGTCTAAACAGAGATGATAGGTGTAGTTTAGGCCATTTCATAAATTGACAGACAAGAAACAACTGAATATGAGCAATAGAACATAGGCAATTATGTTTACAGGTATGTTACCATAACAGATGGCAGCTTAGCTAAATAATTTAGTTATTCGATAATGAAAAGGCACCCAGCGCTTTAATTACAATGGCAATTATACATATTTATTCAAGAACTTTAATTGCAGTTTCACTATGGAACAATTCAGGGTGCTTACTGCTTAGCCAAAGTCGCGTAGCAAAAGATAAATATTGACTACCCTAACAATACAAGTCATTAAATAATGCAAGTCAGTATTAAAACAACTTTCATTCGTTCTCCTCCATTTCTTCAAGATTTTCAAGTAAAAAGGACATCTCTGTCGCCTCCAAGTCCTCCACAACAACAAACAACACGGCTAACTCCTCCATATTGTTTTTCTCCCTGCCAGTTTCAAAAACGTCCGAAACTGTACCAGTTCGATCTGCTCAGGCGTTTGTCATTTCCGCCTGAGGCAGGCAAGTATGGGGTGTGATAACTGACATTATTTGGATTACTAAGATAACTGAGCGGAGAACTGACGTGTATACGCTCGTGTAAACGTGTGAAAAAATCCTATTGTGTTGATGGAGAAGACGCGCGTTGGCACGGCGATTCAGACGTCACACGTCACAGACGCGCGTACGGGCGTATCGGACGTGCGCTCAATAATACACGTGCGTGTGTACGTTATTGCTTATTTTTACTAAGCGCCTGGATAACGCGCGTGTATAAGCACGTGTAAAAGGACGTCTATACGCGCGTGTATAAGTATGTGTATAACGTCTGGAACCCACCAGACGCGCAAGCGCACAGACGCTTATTGCGCGCGCAGATTTGAGCAGAACTGAACCCACTAGACGCGCAAAGGCACAGACGCTTTTATTGCTTTTTCGGAGCGCATTCTGTGAATGACACGAGACGCGCTATACAAACAAACAGTCTACATTCCGGATTTGTGAGCTTCGCTTAATAATGGATAAGTAAATATTGCTATTACATATGTTTTACTGCTTGACAGGTTAATTAAAATGAAAACTTGCATACTGTCAATATATAGTACATGGGAAAATAGCTACACATGAATCAGACCAACAAACAAGTCTTCACTGGCTGGCAGCAAATGGCCTTTTGATTTTTACTTCGTAGCCTATAGCTAATGTAATTATGTAATTATAACGAAATCAGTTGAGTGATTACCTTATCTCGCAATATTAATATAGTAGTTTTTTTGTTTGTTTCAATACGAGTTGTAAACATGTGGAAGGCAATTACGGTTTACCTCTTGCTCCAAATGCTCCTGAGGAGGAGAAGAATGTGGGTAGCTACACCCCATGAACTGCTTTGATCACACTTTACTTTGATCACACTTTTGATTATATTAAAACAAATATCTAAACTATATAGAATGTTGTTTTTTAAAGCTAAATGTAGCAAACGAGACAATGCCTCCTTTATAAAGTCCGTTTAATATTATTTATTTATTTAAGACAGTAATCAACATGTTCTAAACATTTAATTTTAGCAGAATTAGCAGCTATTTTGATTATGCAGTACCTTAAATCGATACAGTGATATCAGTATAATAAAAACAGTAGTAAGCATAGGGTTAATTCATTGAACATTTTCATTAGGGGCTATATTAAAATATAATATGTATTAAAATAATTTATAACAATTGTAAAACTATTAGTAGGTTGAAAAACATTAAAATGTGGTGATATAATGCAGATATTGAACATATTCAATGTATTTCTATGAGATTGCGCATGCGGATGGCCAGAAAATTCCGCCCGGAGCGGAAAAATCAGCTCCACGCCCGCGAGCCGTCTGCCCGCCTGCCGTGCGTGCATGGCCGGTGAGAACCGCGGCAATTCGTTAACGTGGGAGCGGAAGTGAAGCGCAGCAGTGCGCGTGTGCGTGCGCTTGTGCTTGCGCGTCTGGTGGGTTCTAGGGGTAAGGACGTCTATACGCGCGTGTATATATACGTGTATAAGGCATAGACTGTATAAAAGTATAAGGACGTCTATATGCGCGTGTATAAGGACGTCTATATGCGCGTGTATAAGTACGTGTATAAGGACGTCTATACACGCGTGTATAAGTACGTGTATATATTATCTCAATAATTAGAAAGATCAATGCATATTTCAATTTTCATGTTTTGAAATAATAGTAAAATTAACAATTCAAACTCGTTTTGATCTACCGTTTGTCTTTTGAAAGTTGAAAATTGCATTATCGGCGTGGGTGGGAAAACCGGGGTAGTTCTAATATCATCGATCAATGGACGGACTCAACCATGACCGTATGGGAGCGATAACGTCACCACAAAACTTCTTTCTTATTGGTCACTGGGGCTTTAATTAGCCTTTTACCTTCACTTGTATGGTGCAGAATAAGTGCCAAAAATGAGACTACTGAGAGGAGCATATATCTTACTCGAAGCTGGCAAATGATCCAGCAACTGATAAGCCGGCGGTGGTAAATGAGAAGCCGTCTATTGATTCGTCGAGGCTGGTAAACTCATGTGCCTATAGCTTAGCAGCCCACTGGATTTGCAACTGACCTGGCTGGCCACTCGCATACCTAGCCTGGCAACCCACTGGATTGTCTATTATTTTTTTTACTATTTCTGAATTAGGCTAATTTATCACCTCTCTTGCATTTGCAGTTTGAGTCTGCAGCTATCCACAAAGCAGCAGCCGTCCGATTCAAGCGAAGGACTTGCGAAATCAGTTAACCTCATTAACTTTGGCCCACCAGAATCAATTTTCACCAATTTTCTAGGCTACTTGTCTTATTTAGCCTAGGTGTCATATCTCAAAAACGATTTACTGCAGCACATCCATGTTTTAAAGTTCGAATTGAAGAAGAGGCCTATCGCTTATTTGCAACAGAATACATTTGTCAGAATCGTCACATACGCTTATATATAGCCTAGGCTGCATAATACGCATGAAAAAGGTTGTTTTACATTGTGTAGACTGCCACCTAGTGGATCTTTTGGTACCTTGCAACATGTAAGTGCAGGAAATCAGGAAATATCCCCTGTTGACCAAGTCACGCAGCTGAACTCACGGTGTTGCAGTTATTTTCTTGATACTATTTGTCTTTTCACAACAAGAATCTTTCGGTAAACATGTTCAAGAAAAGTTAAGCCTTGTGATTTATTGGAGGATATCAAGTTGTTAGCTAGCCTACCTGTCTAGCTCTGCATAGAAACGCGATGCAAGGGCAGTATAGCTACAGGCTGGACGAAAACAATGGAACTAGTCTAGTGCAAGTAGTACAGACCGACAGATATTCATAATACAATTATGCCCTCTATGATTGTGACGGCATTGCCATGAGATAACTTAAGTGTGCACATCCAGGCCAAGCTGAGTGATGAAGTTTCTAGACCCACAAAATGTTTTGATAGAGGTAACAAATGTCAACGAACAACAATGCCCCATTCTAGCACACTCAAGGCCCCCTACAAAATACCATGAATGAAATAATGTTAACACTACATAACCTAAACTAGGTTACAGTGTTCGTAGAAAATATTAACCACAACAGCCACTACAAGGAATTTGACTATAAATGAAGTGAATCCCTCACTCCCCAAATGTCTCTGCTCACTTTCTACTGTAGCCTACATATACACGTCCGTACATATACGCGCGTATAGACGTGCGTCTGCTTATACACGTACTTATACACGCGCGATTACACGATTGGCTGCTCAGTTAGCAAAGTAATGTGTTATCACACCCCATATTGGCAAGCCAACTGCTCACTGATGTCTACTCGAACACGCCCAACGTTCCAACCGAGCGAGAGGAAATCAAGTTCGCTCGTGTCACAGCTCCGTGCTCACAGGATGGCATTTTTGTACGCAAAACATAAAAGCTCCCTCAAGCGGATAGTTCTCTGCTCGTTCACATGACAGCTCCACACGCGCGGATACTGTTCTGTGCGCTCATTTCACAACTTATTTATGGAACTAAATAACGCCATGAAATATCCACTCTGCTCAGTGTAGCCAGAGTCCAACACCTCTCCTCCTACAGCTGTGGGCAGAACCAGGAAGTCACTCCCACTCTCTCTCTCTTACGCATTTTCAGAGAAACGAAACTTAACTCCCTGTCTGTTAGTGTGAGCAGTACAATGGCTGAGGCTAGTATCTCAGTGGATCAGGACCAGTTCAGCTGTGCGATCTGTTTGGATCTACTGAAGGATCCGGTGACTATTCACTGTGGACACAGTTACTGTATGTGCTGTATTAAGGGCTGCTGGGATCAGGATGATCATAGTGGTGTCTACAGCTGTCCCCAGTGCAGGGAGACATTCACTACAAGGCCTGTTCTGGGCAGAAACATCATTCTGGCTGAAATGGTGGAGAAACTGAAGAAAACAGGACTCCAAGCTGCTTCTCCTGCTCACTGTTACACTGGACCTGGAGATGTGACCTGTGATTTTTGCACTGGGAGAAAGCACAAAGCTGTCAAGTCCTGTCTGATATGTCTGGCCTCTTACTGTGAAACTCACCTCCAGCCACACTATCAATTTCCTCCTCTTAAGAGGCACAAACTGGTCAAAGCCACTGGAAACCTGCAGGAGAAGATCTGCTCTCTTCATGACAAACTGCTTGAGGTTTACTGTCGTACCGATCAGCAGTGTATCTGTTATCTGTGCACGATGGATGAACACAGAGGCCATGATACAGTCTCAGCTGCAGCAGAAAGGACTGAGAAACAGGTAAGGACTGAAACTCTTACACACAACACTCACGCTTTTTTACACTGATAACAGATATTATCTTGGCTCGTTTATGCAATATGTAGACTTATGACCAGTGTTTTGTTGAATTTGTTTAATGTATTAAATATATTTTATTTTTCAATGTTTTATACATTTGAAAAAATACTAATCAATGCAGCGACTTTGAAGACCAAGTCCACAGTGATAAAGCAGTAAGAGCCAGAAGTGAACCCAAGTCAGCTAGACTGACCTGCTGTTCAAACATATCATGCTGTTTTGTATCATTTGAAATGTGAAAATGTAGTTGAAAAGTTGAATATTGTTATATAATATTTAAAAATATCTGTCCACAGAAACAGCTGGGGGTGACACAGAGTAAATTCCAGCAGAGAATCCAGGAGAGAGAGAAGGAGCTGCAGGACCTGAGACAGGCTGTGCAGTCACTCAAGGTGGGTACTGACCAGAGGAGAAGACAACAGCTGGCTGCTGGAAGAGCCATTTCAGGGCTCAGTCAGGGCTCTCCTTCAGTCAGCCAGTGAGGAGCCCAGTGTTGGGCCACTTTCCAGCCCTGTGGAGCTCAATCCCACTGAGCCACACTGTGGGGAACAGGCTGTCTGGGGTCCCAGTAAGAGCTGAGTGAAAGGGCTAGTTAAAATATACAGTGTCACACAACACGAGTGTGGTCAGGTGAGGTCTGGCGTGTGTCTGGCAAAAACAAACAGTCGGAATGGCAAAGTGGCCAATTTTGTGGTGATATTTATTCTGAGTCTCAGAAAAGTGAAAAATTATATACAGTGCATCCCACCACTCAGTATTTACAATGATCCAACCAAAGTAAAAAAATTATATATATATATATATATATATATATATATATATACAGATCCTTTCCAAAAAATTAGAATATCATGGAAAAGTTGTTTTTTTTCCATAATTCCATTCAAAAAGTGAAACTTTCATAGATTATAGATTCATTACACACAAAGTGAAATATTTATTTGTTTCATTTTTCATAATTTTGGCTTACAGCTCCAGAAAACCCCCAAAACAGTATTTCAAGAAATTAGAATAGTGTGTGGAAAATCAGCATTTACTTCAGTTATTTCAGAGAATGAATGTTTTAGACTGAGTGTCACACTATCATCTAATTTACTCAAAACACCTGCAAAGTTTATCTCAGTTTGGTTCAGTATGGGGAAGACTGCAGACTTGACAATTGGCCAGAAGACCATCATTGACACCCTCCAGAAGATGGGTAAGCCACAAAAGGTCATCGCTAAGGAGGCTGGCTGTTCACAGAGTGCAGTGTCCAAGCATATCAATAGAAAGTTTAGTGGAAGGGAAAAATGTGGCAGGAGAAGGTGCACAAGCAAAAGAGATGACCGTAGTCTTCAGCGGATTGTCAAGCAAAGACGATTCCAAAATTTGGCGGAGATGCAGAGGGAGTGGACTGAGGCTGGAGTCAGTGCTTCAAAAACCACCACGTACAGACGTATCCGGGACATGGGCTACAACTGTCGGATTCCTCGAGTCAAGCCACTCCACTCATTCTCTGAAATAACTGAAGTAAATGCTGATTTTCGACACACTATTCTAATTTCTTGAAATACTGTTTTGGGGGTTTTCTGGAGCTGTAAGCCAAAATTATGAAAAATGAAACAAATAAAGGCTAGAAATATTTCACTTTGTGTGTAATGAATCTATAATCTATGAAAGTTTCACTTTTTGAATGGAATTATGGAAAAAAAAAACTTTTCCATGATATTCTAATTTTTTGGAAAGGATCTGTATATATCCAACAGGAAAATAAAAAAAATGATTACCGAATTATCATCTTCCTTCTCATCCAACTCGCGCAGTTCTGCCTCCTCCCTCCCTGGAGCAGTGGTCTGTTCTTATATAGTTCTGAGGTCTAGACTTACCTCATGACTAAACCCCAGCGTAAATAACCCCCACAAAAACAATGACCATATATTTTACACAAACACAGTCATTAATACATTCACATATAGCACACACATCTTCATTAAAACCTTGTTTTGCTAATATTATTTTCTAATTCCCATGGTCCATTTTGGTGTAACCGGAAGGGAAATGTGGTGTAAACGGTGGTAAACAGTCATAACTGCCGCAAATTAAAATTTCCATTTGTTACGGCTGGACTCGACTGTGGAACTAGTGCGAGTTTGTCTGGTCTGGACAGAGCATTTGACTGAGCGGAAGATTAAAATAAGATGCGACCGGATAATTACAGGAACGGGAGAAACAGTCACCGAATGAAGCGGCAAAAAGTAATGCGTTGTTTGCGATGTTTTAATAGATTAGCGGAGCCGCGTTTAGCGTCCCGATCAGATGTGCACCCTGGTTAGACTGCTGGAACGGCGTAGATGAGAAGAGAATGGGAATCATATGTTGGAAAGAGAAAGAAAACATTTAGAAAGGGGAGCTAGTGGAGAGGAAGGGAATATGGAGAGAAGAAGAAACCAACACACGGCTGCTTTTTAGGCTATGGCCTAGTGGTGTCAGACGGCTCTGTCACATACAGCCCTCCTCTCTCTGTGTCTCCTAACAGCGCTCTGCACATACAGCCCTCCTCTCTCTGTGTCTCCTAACAGCGCTCTGCACATACAGCCCTCCTCTCTCTGTGTCTCCTAACAGCGCTCTGCACATACAGCTCTCCTCTCTCTGTGTCTCCTAACAGCGCTCTGTCACATACAGCCCTCCTCTCTCTGTGTCTCCTAACAGCGCTCTGCACATACAGACCTCTCTCTGCGTCTCCTAACAGCGCTCTGCACATACAGCCCTCGTCTCTCTGTGTCTCCTAACAGCGCTCTGCACATACAGCCCTCCTCTCTCTGTGTCTCCTAACAGTGCTCTGCACATACAGCCCTCCTCTCTCTGTGTCTCCTAACAGTGCTCTGCACAGGCAGCAGTGGAGGACAGCGAGAGGATCTTTACTGAGCTGATCCGCTCCATTGAGAGAAGGCGCTCTGAGGTGAAAGAGCTGATCAGAGATCAGGAGAAGGCTGAAGTGAGTCGGGCTGAAGGACTCCTGGAGCGACTGGAGCAGGAGATTGCTGAGCTGAAGAGGAGAGACGCTGAGCTGGAGCAGCTTTCACACACAGAGGATCACATCCATTTCCTCCAGGTAACATCACTGGCTCTCTGACGGTCTGTACTATGAAGTCAAAATGTCAAATTTAAAACCATTTGATTATGAAACAGTCTTTGCAAACCTTGTAATAATGCCTTGCATTTGTATAGCTCCTTTCTCACCAACTGGTGACTCAAAGCGCTTTACAATGATGCCAATGTGTAGCACCCACCTGGGTGATGCAACAGAAGCCATTTTGCACCAGAATGCTCACCACACAATAGCTGAGGTGGAGAGGCAGAGAATGATTTTAGCCAATTAAACTGGGGGATGATTAGGTGGCAGATTGAAAGAGCCGGGGTTGGGAGTTTAGCCAGGACACCGGGGAAACCCCTACTCTTTACGATAAGTGTCCACAGTGAGTCAGGACCTCGGTTTAACATCTCATCCGAAAGACGTCATCTCCTACACCACAGTTTCCTCATCACGGCATTGGGTTTATTTGACCAGAGGGAAGACTGCCCCCTACTGGTCCACCAACACCACTTCCAGCAGCAACTTAGTTTTCCCCAGAGGTCTCCCATCTAAGTACTAACCAAGCCCACACCTGCTTAGCTTCAGCCATTCAGTAGGAGCAGAGTGCATGGTGGTATGGCTGCTGGCTACATTGTACATACATGGTGTGTTCCTCATTTACAAATATCTGCACAGGAATCTGTATTGAGACTGTTCTCCATCTGTCTGTCTGCAGAGCTGTCCGTCTCTCTGTGACCCTCCTGGGCCTGGAGACTTACCCAGCATCGCTGTCAGTCTGTCACAAATCTCTTTTGAGGCTGTGAGGAAATCTGTCTCTGAACTGAATGAGCGACTCGAGGACGTCTTCAAGAAGGAATTAGTCAAAATCTGTCAAACAGGTTAGAACTACTGAAACAACTTTTCCCCAATGATTTCTTGAATTAAAAATAACAATTGTTGATCTTTTGTGAATGGAAGTACAGTGTTGTAGATACTTTGTGTAGCCCTGAGTCTGACAGGAGTGAGCAGAGACTGTTCCTCCATCACCCAACCGTAGCAACTTGTTTTATCCCTACAGGAACCCACCCGCCACAGTACAACACCAGACACGGTAAGTAAAGGAGAAAAATGCTTTATTACAGAATTCATGAAAGGTTTACAGATAACAACTCAGTCAGAACCGGACCCACGCTGGGTTTAAAAATATTAAAATGGGGCAAAAAGTGAAGTGCGATAACTTGTCAATAAAACAGGGGTCATAGCTGGGGCTTGTTTAAGTTGAGCAAGCTTTGTAATGTGAAGAAACCTACTGTAATGCATATACCTTTTAAATGTCACTTCCCTGTTATGACAGTGAATAGCAGCACAAAGGTTTTAGTGTTTCTGCATTTGATAGCTGATCCTGTGCAGTAAAGCAGCACTGCTGAAAACACCAGCAGAGATTTGTGGGATGGGTGGAGAGATGCAGCATTCCTGGGGAGTGGAATCTCTTCTCGTTATTCACTTTGATTGAGATTAAAGCACATTTAGGTCTTCCTCATGCTTTCACAGGACTGTCTGATGCTTCTTTACATAAATACAGTCAAGCTGGAAAGTCTGCACACTCCTTTCACCTTCTCCACGTTTTATTACGTTACAGACATATTCTACAATAGATTGAGTTCATTTTTCATCTCAAAATTCTACACAAAATAGCCCATAATGACAAAGTGAAAACAGGTTTTTAGACATTTGTGCTAATTTATTAAAAATCTAAATGTAAAATATCATATGTACACCCAAAAGTGAGCTGAGGTGCATTTTGTTTCCACTGATACTGCTTGAGATGTTTCTACAACTTAATTTGAGTCCACCTGTGATAAATTCAATTGATTGGACATGATTGGGGATTGCCAACACCTGCCTATATAAGGTCCCACAGTTGGCAGTGCATGTCAGAGCAAACTCCAAGCCATGGGGTCAAAGGACTTATCTGCAGACCTCAGAAACAGGATTGTGTCAAGGCATAGATCTGGAGAAGGGTACGGAAAAATCTCTGCAGCTTTACAGGTCCCAAAGAGCACAGTGGCCACCATCATTCGTAAATGGAAGAAGTTTGGAACCACCAAGAACCTTCCTAGACCTGGCCGCCCGGCCAAACTGAGCAATCGGGGAAGACGGGCCTTGGCCAGGGAGGTGAGCAGGAACCCGAGGGTCACTCTGACAGAGCTCTCTGGTCTGATGAAACCAAAATTGAACTTTTTGGCCTGAATACCAAGCGTCACGTCTGGAGGAAACCAGGCACCGTTCATCACCTGGCTAATACCATCCCTACAGTGAAGCATGGCGGTGGCAGCATCATGATGTGGGGATGTTTTTCAGCAGCGGGAACGGGGCGACTAGTCCTGATAGAGGGAAAGATGAATGCAGCTAAGTACACCGAGATCCTTGAAGAAAACCTGCTCCAGAGCGCTCTGGACCTCAGACTGGGGCGAAGGTTTACCTTCCAACATGACAACGACCCGAAGCACACAGCCAAGAGAACAAAGGAGTGGCTTCGGAGAAAGTCTGTGCATGTCCTTGAGTGGCCCAGCCAAAGCCCAGACCTGAATCCAATTGAATATCTGTGGAAAGAGCTGAAAATGGCTGTGTACCGACGCTCCCCATCCAACCTGACGGAGCTTGCAAGGATATGCCAAGAGGAATAGGCAAAAATGTCCAGAAACAAGTGTGCCATGCTCGTAGCTTCTTTCCCAAGATGCCTTGAAGCTGTAATCGCAGCCAAAGGCGCAGCAACCAAGTATTAGGCTAAGGGTGTGTACAGATATGTAAGCCCTAAATAACCTATTTTTGTCAGTAAAATAAAATTGCATATTTTCTAAAAACCTGTTTTCACTTCGTCATTATTGGCTATTGTGTGTAGATGTTTGAGGCAAAAGATGAACTCAATCCATTGTAGTATAAGTCTGTAATGTAATAAAACGTGGAGAAGGTGAAGGAGTGTGCAGACTTTCCGGCTTGACTGTATGTCATCCTGCAACTTCTAGTAACTAATCAGCCTTTCACTAGTGACATCACTGGGAGAAACGTTGGCGACTCTACTGTACGATCCTGTATCTCTGGCCCTGTGAACACTCCTCTTTTTCTGCCACATATATCCAAGTTATTGACGAATCCAATATGTTACATTTGATTACTTTAGTCTAAAAGTAAGAATTAGGATATGGGTGAGATTTGTGATATGAATCACATCTGGAGGTAGTTTGGGTTGGATTCCGCTGGTATCGGATCTGAATGTAAACGCTCCAGTGTGTGTCTTCTCCTGTCAGCCTTCTACTGACAAACAACATCCCATAATAAGTGTGTGGGAGTCTGTATTGGATATGAGTGTAAACAGGGCCTCTGCTACCTGCCCTCTGCTCACCATGGCAACCAGGGAAATTCCCAACTGCCAAAACTACTGAACCTTCAGCTTCACCAAGATATTATGTGATATTAATCAAACTTTATATTTAATATTTACCTTATTCCTGAATGAGCTGCAGTTTCATTTACATGCACTTTATTTATTAAAATAGATTTCCATTTCTTTAGGAATTATGATATGAAGGTTATCTTTAGGAGCTCATCTTTCTTGTGATCTCTCTCTACAGTGGAAGACGTCCATATTCCAGAGCCCAGGACCAGAGAGGACTTCTTACAGTGTGAGTCTGTAATTAAAAATAAATGAACACAATTAAACAACATGAGAATATGAGGTAATATGAAGACAAATATTATTGAAAGTATTTTCTATATTCATGACATACTTGCTTTTGGGGGTGCATCTGGGGACTTGACATTATATGCAGAGAAACTGGGAGGGTCTGCTGGAAAAGGCTTGTGCCAGGATGTCAAGGTGGAATTGGCTTCTTCCACAGGTTTCCTTTAGAGGACGGGTGTTGATTTTAAACAGCCTGGTAGCATTAGCATTGTGGCATAGGTTAGCGGTGCTGTCACCACCTGTTGGCTTTCTTCCAACACAAAGGTCTCTGGTGCAGTTTTTCTGCTCAGGGCAGCAGTGCTGTATTTGCCCCTGTTTGGGGCAGTACTGGCTCAGGGCAGAAGTGCTGTATTTGTCCCTGGTAGGGGCAGTACTGGTCAGAGCAGCAGTGCTGTATTTGCCCCTGTTTGGGGCAGTACTGGCTCAGGGCAGCAGTGCTGTATTTGCCCCATGTTCGGGGCAGTACTGGCTCAGGGCAGAAGTGCTCTATTTGCCCCTGTTTGGGGCAGTCCTGGCTCAGGGCAGCAGTGCTGTATTTGCCCCAGTTTGGGACAGTCCTGGCTCAAGGCAACAGTGGTGTCTTTGCCCCTGTTTGGGGCAGTACTGGCTCAGGGCAGCAGTGCTGTATTGGCCCCTGTTTGGGGCAGTACTGGATCAGGTCAGCAGTGCTGTATTTGCCCCTGTTAGGGGCAGTACTGGCTCAGAGCAGAGGTGCTGTATTTGCCCCTGTTAGGGGCAGTACTGGCTCAGGGCAGCAGTGCTGTATTTGCCCCTGTTTGGGGCAGTACTGGTTCAGGCCAGCAGTGCTGTATTTGCCCCTATTCGGGGCAGTACTGGTTCAGTGCAACTTGCTGTATTTGCCCCTGTTTGGGGCAGTCCTGGCTCAGGGCAGCAGTGCTGTATTTGCCCCAGTTTGGGGCAGTCCTGGCTCAAGGCAACAGTGGTGTCTTTGCCCCTGTTTGGGGCAGTACTGGCTCAGGGCAGCAGTGCTGTATTGGCCCCTGTTTGGGGCAGTACTGGATCAGGTCAGCAGTGCTGTATTTGCCCCTGTTTGGGGCAGTACTGGATCAGGTCAGCAGTGCTGTATTTGCCCCTGTTTGGGGCAGTCCTGGCTCAGGGCAGCAGTGCTGTATTTGCCCCAGTTTGGGGCAGTCCTGGCTCAAGGCAACAGTGGTGTCTTTGCCCCTGTTTGGGGCAGTACTGGCTCAGGGCAGCAGTGCTGTATTGGCCCCTGTTTGGGGCAGTACTGGATCAGGTCAGCAGTGCTGTATTTGCCCCTGTTTGGGGCAGTACTGGATCAGGTCAGCAGTGCTGTATTTGCCCCTGTTTGGGGCAGTACTGGTTCAGTGCAACTTGCTGTATTTGCCCCTTTTCGGGGCAATACTGGCTCAGGGCAGCAGTGGTGTATTTGCCCCTGTTCGGGGCAGTACTGGCTCAGGACAGAAGTGCTGTATTTGCCCCTGTTTGGGGCAGTACTGGATCAGGTCAGCAGTGCTGTATTTGCCCCTGTTTGGGGCAGTACTGGATCAGGTCAGCAGTGCTGTATTTGCCCCTGTTTGGGGCAGTACTGGCTCAGGGCAGAAATGCTGTATTTGCCCCTGTTTGGGGCAGTACTGGCTCAGGGCAGAAATGCTGTATTTGCCCCTGTTTGGGGCAGTACTGGCTCAGGGCAGCAGTGCTGTATTTACCCCTCTTTAATAATGCCCTGCTCAATCTGCCCCCTCTGATTGTGCCCCGTTTAAAAGCCCCGTTCATAAGGGCAGGTGTGACCAAACTGGCCCATTTGAGGAGGGTGGATGTTGGGGGCTGGAGAGCAGCACAGGGGGGTCCATTCTGTGAGGGGGGGGGTGAGGGCGACAGCGTGTGTTTCACAGGAGAACCGTGGATGTCTAAACTCTCCCGCAGTTGGATTGGCGCATGAACGCAGCTGCGCTTGCAGATGATTGGCCGTTCCAAATTGGGGAGGGAATTGGACATGCTCAGTCTCACATTGAGGGGGTTATAATAATAACATAAGAAAGGAGTAAAATATAAAATGAAAATGTTTGTAAAATATGTAAGTGATGTAAGTTTATTATTATGATCACTGAGCTCTCTTCTCTCCTTCTTCTCCTCTATCAAATTCCTGTCGGCTCACACTGGACCCCAACACAGCGTTTAAAGAGCTCCGTCTGTCTGAGGGGAACAGAGAGGTGACCTGGGGGGGGGGGATCCAGTCATATCCTGATCATCCAGAGAGATTTGAGCACCAGCCCCAAGTGCTGTGCAGAGAGGGTCTGTCTGGACGCTGTTACTGGGAGGCTGAGTGGAGTGGGGATGGGGTTGATATAGCAGTGTCATATAAAGAGATCAGCAGGAAAGGAGGGGGTGATGACTGTGTTCTGGGATTTAATAACAAGTCCTGGGCTTTGCGCCGCTTTCGCTCCAGTTACTCTTTCAGGCACAATAATAAGAGCACTAAAATCCCTGCTCCCTCCTCCTCCAGAATAGGAGTGTATCTGGATCACAGGGCAGGAACTCTGTCCTTCTACAGCGTCTCTGACACAATGACCCTCCTGCACAGAGTCCAGACCACATTCACTCAGCCCCTCTATCCTGGGTTTGGGATTTATAATTCTGGATCCTCTGTAAAACTGTGTGATCTGGGATGAGGCAGAGAGTGAAGGGAACATCAGCTCTAATTAAAGAGGGAAAAACACTCAAATGAGACAAAGCAAATTTAAATAGATAAAACTTGTTGTTTGTCAAAATATTTGTTTGTCAAAACAGTTGTTTGTCACAATATTTAACCCTTGTGTTGCTCTCAGGTCAAAACTGACGCTTTTCTGAGGTCAACAGCAGTGAAAATCCCCTAAATGTCATTTTCTCAGCATTCAATTTGATGGCTTTTCCTGGACTGACCCTACAGTTAAAAAAGGTAAACGTTGCACTTTTGTACATTTTCATAAAAGCGGTACATCATCAAGGTACAAAGATTGTCTTTTGAGTCTTTTTAACTCTGCAGTTATGAAATCATATGTCATCATAATTAAGTGCCACACATCTATTACAGCAAAAAGATCAATTATGATGTTTGTTTTATATTAAGAATGAGTGGTGTAGACTGAAGAAATACAGTCTGTCTGGACTGTGAAGTAGGAAAGCACAATTATTCACTTATTTATTGATGAATGACAGGTTATTTCAATTCAGTGAAGAGGCGTTTATCACAGGGGGTCTGGTGAGGGGGTCATTTTTGACCCTGTGGACACGGGGTGCAGATATAATATGAAGACAACACAAGGGTTAAGCAGCCACTCTTATGCATGTGTTCCACTCGTATTATGTACAAGTGCACAGTAAAATTTACATTTTCAAAAGTGTTCATTCAGTTCTAACAGGGATCAAATGTCCTCTAAGTTGATTTAACACTGAACATTTTATTGCAAAAAAGATTTCCAAACTGAATTTATAAATGGGTAATATAAAATATGACTGTTTTTAAAATTCATTTTTTAAATATTCATTCAAGTGGTATAATCACACTATTCTGAGTTTTTGGGGGATCTGCTGTAGAAATTATAAATGTAAAGATTTTGATTTGAGACAGAAAATGACATAAAAGTACTGAATTCAAATTCCATAAATAAATGAAATGTGCAGAGAATAGAACAAATGTATTTTCTGTGCTTTTTATTTTTTGGTCACAATATTAATCTCATGAGTTGTGAGTGATCCAGCAGAACCTCTGGTGCCGGTCCAGGTGTGTCCCTCATTAACTGTGTTTCCATGGCAACACATCCTAATAACAGTCTCCCTTAGGGAGGAGTGATCTGAGCTGATATTTAATCAAACGTCAGAAAACACAGGAATCTATGAACAAACCTGCTTTTAGCCGTGTGTAACTTTTCACCCCGATTGCTCTTATTATTAGTGCTTGTGCTTTTGTTTTGGCCGGTGTGGGTTCAGACTTTTGTTCCAACCAAGCAGTTACACCTGATTCTACTAACCAACCACTAGAGTCTTTGCTAAGGACCTTTATTAGTAGAATCAGGTGTAACTGCTTGGTTGGAACAAAAGCCTGCACCCACACTGGCCCTTATTGGATAAGATTGTGGCCCCACCCTGGCCCTTATTGGATAAGATTGAGGCCCCACACTGGCCCTTATTGGATAAGATTGTGGCCCCACACTGGCCCTTATTGGATAAGATTGTGGCCCCACACTGGCCCTTATTGGATCAGATTGAGGCCCCACACCGGCCCTTATTGGATAAGATTGAGGCCCCACACCGGCCCTTATTGGATAAGATTGAGGCCCTACACCGGCCCTTATTGGATAAGATTGAGGCCCCACACTGGCCCTTATTGGATAAGATTGAGGCCCCACACTGGCCCTTATTGGATAAGATTGAGGCCCCACACCAGCCCTTATTGGATAAGATTGAGGCCCCACACCGGCCCTTATTGGATAAGATTGAGGCCCCACACTGGCCATTATTGGATAAGATTGAGGCCCCACACTGGCCCTTATTGGATAAGATTAAGGGCCCACACTGGCCCTTATTGGATAAGATTGAGGCCCCACACTGGCCCTTATTGGATAAGATTGAGGCCCCACACCGGCCCTTATTGGATAAGATTGAGGCCCCACACCGGCCCTTATTGGATAAGATTGAGGCCCCACACTGGCCCTTATTGGATAAGATTGAGGCCCCACACTGGCCCTTATTGGATAAGATTGAGGCCCCACACCGGCCCTTATTGGATAAGATTGAGGCCCCACACTGGCCCTTATTGCATAAGATTGAGGCCCCCTGGCCTAAGGGGAAATTGAGAGGTGAGGTGCACTGGACAGCATATTGTTTGCTGTAATCTCCAATAGAAGCAAGCGGTTACGTCTGTTTGATATCATAGAGTTCAGCGCTTTGCCCACTCACACAGGTGTCTGCATCTCTCTCAGTGCCATTATAGTTTAATTTACCTTCAGTTCTGGGCTGTGTCTGAATCAGAGCCCTATCTACTGCACCCTGTCTCCTGTGTACAGTGCACTGTGTCTGAATCAGAGCCCTATCTACTGCCCCCTGTCTCCTGTGTACAGTGCACTGTGTCTGAATCAGAGCCCTATCTACTGCACCCTGTCTCCTGCATACAGTGCACTGTGTCCGAATCAGAGTTCTATCTACTGTGTCTTGTCTCCTGCGTACAGTGTACTGTGTCCGAATCAGAGCCCTATCTACTGCACCCTGTCTCCTGCATCCAGTGCACTGTGTCTGAATCAGAGCCCTATCTACTGCGTCCTGTCTCCTGTGTACAGTGCACTGTGTCCAAATCAGAGCCCTATCTACTGCACCCTGTCTCCTGTGCACAGTGCACTGTGTCCAAATCAGAGCCTTATCTACTGCACCCTGTCTCCTGTGTACAGTGCACTGTGTCTGAATCAGAGCCCTATCTACTGCGCCCTGTCTCCTGCGTACAGTGTACTGTGTCTGAATCAGAGCCCTATCTACTGTCTGTCCTGTCTCCTGCGTACAGTGCACTGTGTCTGAATCAGAGCCCTATCTACTGCACCCGGTCTCCTGTGTACAATGAACTGTGTCTGAATCAGAGCCCTATCTACTGTGTCCTGTCTCCTGCATAAAGTGCACTGGCAGAAGTGTGCCCTTTTAATCTGCACTGTTTAGCAGTCCGCAAAAAATATCAGCCATACTGTTTTCCAATTGTACTGTGGAAGTGTCGTAAGCAGGTCATTAGACGACCCACCAGTGTTGCCATGTCCGCGGTTTTAAAGCTAAATTGGGATACTTTCAAAGTGCAGTCACGGGTAAAAATGAAAAGTCGCAAAGCATGCACTTATTTTAAAAAGTAAAAATAAGATGATTTCTATTTAAAATACGTTGGTTTGGGTTAAAAATATATTCTGGGCTAGTTTTGAGTCGCCATTCGGCTGGAAAGTCTTGCAAGATCTGGCAACCCTGCTCTGCCATGTCACGTGTTGTTTTTGTTATATTTGAAGGAAAACATCAGTGAAGCTGCGCCTCATTTTTTTTAAAAAGCTTCACGTCATATTTATGTGACCAAAATGTTTGTGTACTTCTTAAAAAGTGTGCTCCCGAATGTACTCAGCGAAACCCCGGAAGTAAGTGTGTCATCCGGGTGTTTCAAGTATACTGCAATTTGAAAAAAGTTTGCCTACTCAACGACTTTCTTGTCCTATCTACTCACCAAGGCTACTCAATATAGTGGAAGAGGGCTGATTCAGACACAGCCCTGGGGTACGTCCCAATATTCTTCACTCCCCACCTCCTTTCCTCCTCTCCCCCACTACCACTCCTCTCCTACCCGGAAGTATGCAAAACTGCCTGAATGTTTCCAGTACAAGTATTTACATGTACAGTATACAATGTACCTGACATTGCGGTTTGCGTCAAGACATTAATTAATATGTAACCATTAATATGTAATTAAGATGTAATCAGCAACATTAGATTAAAACACGGAGATCCATTTCTGGGGCACGGAGGAGAGGAGGTGGTCGTGGAGGAAAAGAGGAGAGGAGGTGGTCGTGGAGGAAAGGAGGATGCATTTTTAGAGTATTGGGACGCACCCCGGGAGATTATTACTGGGCCTTCTGGCATCACTCTGGATGAGATCATCTGCTCACTGATTGTAATGTAATGTCATTTAATGTGATTTATAAGTAGTTTGGCTAACATTAGGCATGCACGAACAGGCAGTGCAGTAACTAGCTACCCCTTGCAATACTACACTATACCAGCCTATGCAATTAGAGTACATGGGGGAGTGGCTGACTGTTACACAAAAACACAAAATACACACAAGCCATGAACACTCATTCACTCCTACAGGCTTGAGGCTTTACACTTTTGCATTTTGTATCTTAAAAAATATTTTATATTGTGTATTGTGATTGTTATGGTATGGAAATGGCAACCAAATAAAAATTTCCTCAAAGATGATGATAAAGTTTCACTTGACTTGATATTAGTGCCACTAACAGGGAATCAGGAGCAGCAGGAACATGGCTGGACTCCACTGGACAGGCCAGTGTGTCTAACAGCACTTATTAAATACCGCTGTTTTTGTAACCCAATCTCAGCACTGCTCTCTAGTCCAATAAAGAGTTTTACAACATATTAAGGAATAAAGAGAATGGGTAACCATAAACAATAAACAGGATATATGCAGATGTTGACTTACACTGCCTGGCCAAAAAAAAAGTCGCTGTTGCACCCGTCATGCATAGTGCCCACTGTACAAGCCTCTGGAGGCAGTGTTATGATCTGGGGTTGCTTCAATTGGTCAGGTCTAGGCTCAGCAATGTTATGCAGCAATAAAATGAAGTCAGCTGAGTACCTGAATGTACTGAATGACCAGGTTATCCCATCAATGGGCATATTCCAGGACAACAATGCCAAGATTCATCGGGCTCAAATTGTGAAAAGAGTGGTTCAGGGAGCATGAGGAATAATTTTCACACATTCATTGGCCACCAGAGTCTTGGCCTTAACCTCATTGAAAGTCTTTGGGATGTGCTGGAGAAAACTTTACAGAGTGGTTCGACTCTCCCGTTGTCAATACCAAGATCTCAGCCAAAAATGAATGCAACTCTGGACGGAAATAAATGTTGTGACGTTGCATGAGGTTGTCGAAACAATGCCACGACGAATGCGCGCCGTAATCAAAGCTAAAGTCCAACGAAATATTAGTGTGTGCGACTTTTTTTTTGACCAGGCAGTGTATATTAGAAAGACACTTTTCCCTGATCATTGCTGAACTACCGAGGCTGCCAACCATAATATGTATAACAGCGACCTCGTGTGGTCATGACGAGAAGTGCAAGATAAAACAAGGTTTTTTATTTCTATTTGTAGGGAAGAATGCTTCATCCCACTGGCAGCTAGAGGTTTATCCCTCAGATTATCTTGACATTTTATGGCGCCTTATATGTTTGGTGTCAAATTGACCCCAAAAGTTTAAACAGATGCACAACTATTGTAATAGAAACATTTTAACGCTTTTTGTTTCACATTTTGTGTGTCTCCCAATTGACCTTCTATCCCTAAAAATTAAAAATCACACTTACAAAAATCTCACATCTCATTTTAGAGCCTAAGGTAAGTGGAAGTTTGTGAAGTTTAAAATACAGCTATGCCACAAATGACCCCATACAGCACCTTTGTTTACCAAGTATTACAAGACCTTTGAAAACAGCATTATGTTCATTGCATATTTGCTATTTAATCCCAACACATTAGGAAAAATCATAGTGTCAAAATAAAAAAATAAGGTTAACTGGTTTTTAAGAGACATCAAACACTGAATTATGCCAAAGATATTATGAGGGTTAAAGGCATACTTCACTTTTTGTTTTGTTTTGTTTTGTTTAGATTATTCAGTTTTAGTGTGTGTTTCTGATTGGCCCAGACAAGTTTAGTGTGTGTTTCTGATTGGCCCAGACAGGTTTAGTTTGTGTTTATGATTGGCCCAGACAGGTTTAGTGTGTGTTTCTGATTGGCCCAGACAGGTTTAGTTTGTGTTTATGATTGGCCCAGACAGGTTTAGTGTGTGTTTCTGATTGGCCCAGACAGGTTGTATGTGTGATGGAGGATAGTTTCGATAAGTTGTATCCAAAACGTGGCCCAGATCGGTGAATAAAAAACAGGTGAGAACATTGTTAGTACTGACAGGTTATTACAGACGCTTCATTCCTGACTTTGCCTCCCTAGCTGCCCCCTTGACAGAACTCACTCACAAGGCCCAGCCCCAGATGGTGAGGTGGACAGTGGACCCTGAACAGGCCTTCCAGAGTTTGAAGAGGGCCCTGTGCTCCAGCCCAGTATTGGTGACTTCTGACTTCAGCATGGAGATGGTGGTCCACACTGATGCGTCTGAAGTGGGGGTGGGGGTGGGGGTGGGGGGGGGGGGGGTGTCGTTCTGTCCCAGGAGAGTAATGGGGAGGAACACCGGACCTGGTACGTCAGTAGGAAGTTACTGCCTCCGGGAGCAGAAGTACTCCACCCTGGAGAAAGAGTGGCTGGTAATCAAGCGGGCACTAGACAGCCTGAGGTATTATTCACTGGGTCTGTGGTTCACCCATGTGAGCGACCATGTGCCGCTCGTGTGGATGGCACACACAACATGGAGACCAACGTCAGGGTCACCAGATGAGTCCTTCACTGCAACAATTTCACCTTTCTGTTGCCCACAGATCCAGAGCCAAGCGTGGGAATGCTGATGCCCTGTGGATACGGGACGCTCTCTGGGCACTGCCCCTCCCTCCTCAGAGCTGGGTCGGAGAAGAGAGATATGCACCGGCACAATGGCTCCACCAGAGGGAGCCATAAAAGCTTTCAGACACAAAATTCACCTGGAAGATACACATCTGTGGAAAATATTCACCAGCCCTGCCACTCCACACCTATACC
Organism: Synaphobranchus kaupii; assembly: GCA_029718625.1. NCBI lineage: Eukaryota > Metazoa > Chordata > Actinopteri > Anguilliformes > Synaphobranchidae > Synaphobranchus > Synaphobranchus kaupii. Next base: position 50,741,654 of record CM056381.1, read on the forward strand.
TACTGGTTTATACCAGTACTCTGCTCTCTATATAAGCCCTGCCACTCCCCACCTGTGTGTGAAGTACCTGTGGGGAAAAGTGTAGAGGGAGAATTGGTGTAAATATTAGTTTTCTGGCGACATTGGAATTTGTGTACAACCTGTTTTGTTGGAGGAACTGTCTGGTGAACTGACCCTGCATGACTGAAGAGCTGGTCTGAACCTTTCTGAAACTGGAATGGATTAACAACTCTGAGAGCCATTGTGCTTTTGTGGTTGTTTGTTTGATGCTCTGGTAAATCACTTAGTGATCCAGGTGTAGGGCGGGAATCAGAGAAGAAGAAGTGAAGGTAGACTCCAAAATGGGGGTAGGTTTATTAAAGACATCATGGAAAGTACACAATCATCTAATTAACTACTTAAGAGTGACAGGAATAATAGAGAGAATTTAGTTTAGATTTGGTTAGTTTTATTTTGTTTAGATTTTTGCTTTGTTTTCTGCCAATTTACGGTTCCACACTCCAGTCCAGTAGGTGGCGGTAATGCACCTTTAAGCTGGTCAGACAACCGCCATTAAAACCCAAAGAAGAAGGAGGAGGGCTGTGTCCGAATCAGAGCCCTGTTCCCTGTCCACTCAGACCCCTGTCTACTATGTGCCCTGTGCCCTCACATTGCAAGCAGTGTGCGAAAGAAATCCCGCAAAACTCTTTCCAAACTAGTGAGGAAGTAGTTCGTAATATCTTTTTAAATTTTTGTTATTTTTATTGAGAATATCAATCAGTTAACATATGACAATTGTTACAAAGTGTAGACTATGAATGAAGATAGAATTAACAAAAATAAAAAATAATATTTCGTAATATGACCTACTCTTGTACCATAGATATGCTATACGCGTTTTTACTTCCGAGTTACTTACTGAAATTGTCTTTAAGGGTTGTTTCTCCTGACTTTTTTCCCCATAGAGTTCTATAGGAAAATGAGTCCGGAGAAATAACCCTTGCAGTGATCCATCCACATCTGCTCCATATCTGGCAACAGAGTGATGGTTTGGGGCTCGTTTGATAGCTCAGACCCTTGATAACTTACAGCCATTTAGCCAGCCATGTGTTCCATACTGTACCAGTGTAATTTACAGCTGAATCTAGTCTCACCCCCCAATTTCCATAGAGATCCATTCAAATGCAGAGAGGTTATAGTATCGCTTGTAACAGCACCTGAAAATAAGATATCGACAGTTTTTTTATGTTGATGTTCACAGACTTCAGGAAGTAACAGCATGTAAAGGATATGCGACCAAATATGAAATATGATACTTTAAAAATACGTTAAAGCAAAGGGTATGAATACTTATGTAAATGATAAATTTTATTTTTTTATTTTTAATAAATTTGCAAAAATCTCAAAAAAACTTTTTTCACATTGTCATTATGGGGTGTTGTGTGTAGAATTTTGAGGGAAAAAAATGAATTTAATCAATTTTGGAATAAGGCTGTAACAGAACAAAATGTGGAAAAAGTGAAGCGCTGTGAATACTTGCCGGATGCACTGTAGGCTATGCTAGAAGCTCACTTTATGAAACAAAATCACATTAATTGAAGAACAATAAAGGATTGCATTATATTAAAAAATATTTTAAAATATAGCAATAATAAGAAAAAACGGAATAAATATTAATTGTGAAATTAGAAAAGAGAACAGATAAGGGAAAGAGGAAAATACTGCTATATTACATTGTAGGATTTAATAAATAACCCTTATACCTGTGTTTGAACACATAGGGAGGGGTACGCCGAGATAGGTGGCGATATTGTGAAATGATCCGCGTGTGTCATGACGAAACACCTATCTCTCCTCGCTCTCTAACTAATGCTGTTGTTGGTTTGTTTGAAGGCGCGGCGATGTTGATGAAGGCGCCCGAGAGCTCCTGTACCGCTGTCGCCTACTTAACTTCCTGTTGTCATTTCCGCCTTAGTTCACGCAGCACCGATTTTTCGGCCATCTCGGACGGTTTCCGATGCAGCCCGACGCAGTCCAACGCAGATATGACGTAAATCGGCTCTAGCCGAACACGCCCACAGTTCTGCAGATGAGTGTGCTCCTGAATTCCCTCAACAAAACCCGGAAATAAGGGGTTCATCCTGGTATTTTTAAGTGCCCCCATTTGTGAGAAAAAATCGCCCACTCAAGAGCCCTTTGACGAAGTGGACTCAAATATGCGTACTCAAAATGGTGTAGGGCTCTGATTCGGACACAGCCGCAGTTTTGAAGAAACTTCAACCGGAAGTCCATTTTATCGTCACCAACATTTGTCCGTTTCATAGGCGGGCGAATTATTTGTTTACTTTCAGCCATTCACACCACAGGGTGATGTGTTTACCAGCAGCTAAGATGCAGAAGAAATTGCATGTTTTTTCTTCTATTTTGGATTAATCTGATGCAAATAATTGCTGGACGAACAGAACATACGTGAACGAGTTTGCTTTAGATCGCTTCGGTAAATTAATTTAATGCTGGTCAGATTGCTAAAAGTTATCTGCTCAGGTAACGTTAGCGTCAATTTGGTTATTTGCGCGGTATTGTGCGTTAATATGTCGCTAAAGAATGAAATTAGCCTGCAAGCTAGCTGACTAGCTAACGACATGTCCATGTATAAGATAAAGAATGTCGTCTAATATATAAACTTTTTGGCTATTTTGGCTAAGTAGCTAGCTAGCTAGCTAGCTATTGCTTGCTGGTTTATTGCCCTAGATTGAGTATCACTAGCAACATGTAAATTAGCCATTAAATTGTCAAAAGTTTTCCAGTTATAGTTTGAGTTTGCTGCAGTGTGTGTGTTCCTGTCTGCATTCGGCCTGTACCTATGTTTCGTTGTTTTGGGTTTCTTAATAATCAGTTTTGTTTTAAAAGGTCTAACATGTTGTCGTTAAACCTCCGTGTTCGGACTGGGGTGGCAATTCACGTCAACGTGACTGTCACTGATTCTGAAATAAAATGCCCTGAAACCCAACATTTTATTTCACGTTTATATAATTTATGGCCATTTTGGCTCGCGTGAGAACGGCAGTTGCACGGCGAATGTGCGCCACTAATGACAGGCACGGTTATGGTAAACTATGAAAACGAGCACGCCCAACTGCCTGCAGTCTGATGCAATCGGGATATAAAACGATCGTTATCATTCATTTATTTGACAGCGTTTACGGTCATGCCGAAACGGTCGAGAAAATCATACGCCCTAAAACTGGTATGGAAACGGGTGAGTGTTCTTTTTTGTTTGTTTAAGAATGATACTAACAAAAACTCATGACACTAGATGTTTTATGTTATTTGAGCCAAAATGGGGTTGTATACAGGTGAGTTTACATTCAGTAGTCTCTCTTAAGCTAATGTATCTTGATAAAGATGGGCACTATTTGTATTGTGGTATTTGCATTTGTTTTTGTTCCAATACTAATTCTTGGTTGATTTTGGTTAACACGACACTTATTGACCAAAAATGGGCCTTCTGCGCCTTCTTGGTGATATCAAACATTTGTATTCCTGAGACTAACATTGATATTCTCCACTTTTGTAAGTCACTCTGGATTTTAAAAAATAAAAAAAAATAAAAAAATAAACTTTTCAAGAGGAATCTATCCAAGATGGCAGCAGCACGCACAATTTGAAAGAAGTTTAAAACATAATCATGGGGACTGGTAACTCTTGCCATTTGATGCATTGGTAACTCTCGTCTGCATCAAATGTAATATTGGGACGAAGCCCCTCACTCCCTCATTTATCCTCCCTTCCACCAAGGGTATAAAATGCACCATTATGTGGCTACGGTGCACTGCTGCGTTATATTGCATAATGAGTCATAGGGCTGGGTGATATATCGCAACGATAATCATCGAATGCAATAACGGCCGTCGTCACGATGTGGGATATTTCCTTTCTTTTTGTCTTTGTCTCTGATGCGGTAGAAAGCATCATTAAATGCCTCCGGAAAAAAACATCAACATTGAACAGCCAATCAGGAGCAAGTTGTACAGCTTACATGTGATCATGTGATGTGTTTTTGCCAATCACATGGAAGCTGCAAGGCCTTGCTGCTGATTGGCAGTCTTATCAACACCTAATAGATAAGTGGTGACGTTTTCCCCCGGAAGCATTTCAGGTGGCCTCTGAAGTTCAGGGCTGTGTCCCAATATTCTTCACTCCCCACCTCCTTTCCTCCACTCCCCCACTGCCACTCCTCTCCTACCCAGAAATATGCAAAACTGCCTGATCGTTTTGAGTACAAGTATTTGCATGTACAGTATACAATGTACCTGACATTGCGGTTTGCGTCGAGGTATTAATATGTAACTATTTATACGTAATTAAGATGTAATCAGCAACATTAGATAAAAACACAAATATCTGTTTCCGGGGCACAGAGTAGAGGAGGTGGTAGTGGAGGAAGGGAGGGTGCATGTATTGACTATTGGGACGCACCCTGGATGTTTGCGATCAGGTATAACTGAAGATCAAAGCAGTGAAAAGAAAGCAATACCCCCACCTGGTGGCGATGACCATTAGTGCATTGGATAATTATCATTGCAGTGTATCTCCCAGCCCTAATGTGTCACTAATACACTAAATAAAACAGTCAACTTACCCAAGATTAAAAATGATTGCAGCGGTTGGAAACTGCAGCCAAAGAAGACAAGCTTTCTATACCTGACCGACCGGGGAAAACTGGCAGCGAGGTGAGTATCGATCGCTGAAGTAAAATTCCGAAAGTTTCGACTGAAGTATGCATTGGAATTATAGCCATGACAACACACGGGCACTAGTCAGCAAGTTTTATGTCTATTATAACAGCTGTGGGATAAAAGTAGGTGACTAGTCTGACTGGTCAAGTCTTTTCCCGAGCTTTGGCAACACCCTACTCTCCTGTTTGCAGTCGCACGTAACAAGGGAAGTTGACCTTGCCGTACAGAGAGATGAAGGAGAGGAAAGTTCGGCCGGTGAGGGGGTTGAAAGCGCCATGTGTGCGGTTCACACCCAGGAAGCGCTGGACACTGGAAAAGGTTTGTTTGTTTTATGAGAGCAGCCCTTGGGTTCGACCGAGCAGAACATGGATCATTCAGTTTTAAGGGGGAAACCCTGCTGGATAGACAGAAATGCAGAGAAAGTGAAATTAAGAATATTTAGTTTGGTTCCCGTTTCGAAAATGGCTGCTGACTGTGTGTGTGTGTGTGTGTGTGTGTGTGTGTGTGTGTGTGTGTGTGTGTGTGTGTGTGTGTGTGTGTGTGTGTGTGTGTGTGTGTGTGTGTGTGTGTGTGTGTGTGTGTGTGTGTGTGTGTGTGTGTGTGTGTGTGTGTGTGTGTGTGTCAGCACAGTGGAATTCTCTAACTCAGATTCTTTGGCTGTTCTAGGACCCTCCACCACAGACAACAAGCAGACAGGTAAGCAGACCCCACACTGCACACGCAACACGCTAAAGAACACGCTACTCTGCATAAGGGGTGAAAGTCGGCTTTGGGATTTCGCCCTCGCTGTCGGGTTTTTTGGGTTGCAAACTGGCTGCTCTTTCTTTTCCGCCTCCCCAGGACCCCCAGTCTCGCCCGATGTCTCGCCCGTCTCTGGATCACCGGCAGGTAAGCTTTCCGCCATCCCAAACACAAACTTTCACTCACACCGCACACAGTTAAAAACTTTTCCCACTTTTTATGTAATTATTTGCAATGTAAATGATCCCTCTAAACATGAAAAGCATAATTGAGAAAAATGTTAAAATTCCTGGATTGCAAATTGTGGTCGGAACAAAAACCAGCACACACAGGGGTTCCCCAGGGCCGAGTTTGGGAACCACTGCATTTCACCACTTCAGACTTGGAGTTAGAGACCCAGAAATCCCACAATGCAGTGCTCCATTGTGTTTGTAACCAATGGCTTCAGCCTTGGAAATGCAGTTAAAATATAAAAATAATGAAGCAATTTTGAAACGGGAACCAAAATCGATATTGTCCTGCATGCACCCTCTGAGGTTTAAAGCATCTCTTGAGTATGATCGAGACATCGTGGCGCTGAAAGGATTTGAGTTTATTTCTCTTTCTCAGCTCAGGGAGAAGCTGGCGAGGCCCCTGAATCTGAGGCGTGCGCACCCCTCTGTGAGGAAGAGTGGTACGCCCCGATAACCGACGACCTGCTGTCCTCCTCTGCCGAAGACTCTGACGGCAGCCTGGAAGGATCCAACGCTGAGGAGAAACAGGGGGGAATGTCGCGCTCACTGAGGAGCAGGAAGCAGCCTCCCGTTGCGTCGGAACGTGGGCCGCTCCAGCCGGGGGAGAGGTACTGCCACGTCTGCTCCCTGTGCGGGAAGGTTTTTGGGTCTTTGACCAAGTTAACGGCCCACTACCAGGGGGTCCACAAAGGGGAGAAGCCGTACTCCTGCGACGTTTGCGGAAAACGTTACAAATCGGCGTACGGGCTGGAGGGGCACCGGCGGGTTCACACGGGCGAGACGCCGTACGCCTGCGGCCGCTGCGGCCAGCGTTTCCGGCTGCTGTTCCAGCTGCGCACGCACGAGGCGGGTCGGTGCGGCGGCGACGGGCTCGGCTGCGCCGTCTGCGGCAAGGTCCTGGCCACGCTGGCGTCGCTGGACACGCACCGGCGCATCCACACGGACGAGAGGCCGCACACGTGCGCGTCCTGCGGCAAGCGCTTCAGGACGCGGGGCAACCTGAGGCGGCACCTGCCCGTCCACTCCAAGAGCAAGCCGCTCCGCTGCGCCGTGTGCGGGAAGGAGCTGAAGAACCTGATCACGCTGCGCTCGCACGAGCAGATCCACACGGGCTCCATGCCGCACACCTGCACCCGGTGCGGCGAGAGCTTCAGGTGGCGCGTTCAGCTCCAACGCCACCTGCAGAGCCACAGGCTGGAGTGAGCACTCCCCACGTCTGGGGGGAGCTTCGCGAGTCGCAGAATCTAAGCCACACCCCTCAAGATGAGCGAGGGGGAGGAGTTTCAGATCGTTAGAGATTGAACCCTCGAAAAGGGGGTAGGAAACCCCGTTTAATCTCCTGCAGTTGTGTGACTGCAGACGGCGTAAGATCACGCCTAAAATACAGGTTTTTCTGAGAAGTTGCACGTCTGCATCAGATGTAACGCTGGGAGCTGAGGAAATGGTATTGATGGATAAAGGCGGAATATTCCGGTTTCTGTAGCACCAGCGAGTCCTGCGATTGACGCTGCCTGTGGGAAGAGCACAACCGCTTCAGCGTCTGATGTTCCAGCGGCAGATTAATTTCAATGGTTCAGAGACTTCATCGTCTTGATGAAGGAGCTTCAGAAATGACTCCAAAATGAACATATTTATTGAGTTAAACAGCAGCCTGGGGAGAGCCGTAGGAGCCTGGGGAGCCGTCGCTAAGCAAATGGCTGCTGTGCCCTCGTGCCGAGGGGCGTGTGTGAGAGAGCTTTCCAGTCCAGTAAATCCACAGAGGGTAGAGAGTAGGGCTGGGCGATATACCGCAACCATAATTATCGAGCCCAATAACGGCTATCGCCAACAAGCGGTGCATTGCCTTTCTTTCTGTCTTTTTTTTACTGTAATTATACCTGAGGCGGTTGGTAGTGAATGTCCAAACTTCAGAGGCCATTTGAAATACTTCCGGGTAAAAAAATAAATAAATAAGACAGCCAATCAGCATGCAAGTTCGTACAGCTTCCATGCGATCATGTGATGTGTTTTTGCCAATCACGTGGAAGCTGCCAGGCCCAGCTGCTGATAGTGGATAATTATTGTAGCGGTATAGCGCCCGTCCCGAAGTTGCGTCCACACAGGTGGGAGGCCACGCCTCTGCACTCACCTGTGAGGGGCGGCGCCACACTCCCAACCAAATCCTCAGTGGACACGCAGCCGCAAACGGGCAACACGCGTGTGGCAAGCGTGTAACAAGCATGTACCCCCCCCCCCCCCCCGACATTGGGAAACTTAACTTGTAAACCATGCAGGAAATGACACAAATTGTGCTGCGATTTGCTTTGAATTCATTCAGAGACAGAATATTATTTAATAGTAACAATCCTTTCTGATTGCGATATTTGGGAAGTTTTTCTGTACAATATTTGTTTTATTGAACTGTTGAACTGTATTATTCCTAAGTTTCTTATTCCAAGGGGAAAGTCCTATTTCTTTTCCACACCCATGTTTACTGGTGCTGGTATAGCTACATTTTTAATAAAACTTGAAGCATATTTTAATCAGTGTGATACAGCCTGTGAATGGCCAATCAGATGCCACTTGGGGGGATGGGGCGGGGGTTGGTGATACTCAAGAAAAGCACTCAAACTGGAATTTTTAATCATTTTTGCTTCGGTGCCTAAACATGAAATGGCGGCAGTGGTTCTTCAGCTTTCAGTGGTCTGGAGGGATTGAGTTTCATGCACTCCAGTAATATAAAGTCATAATGTTGCGCCGAATTAATCTTTACAATGAGCCATATTCCATGTCATTCACTCCAGGTACACTAGGTGGCGACAGAGTCCTGACTCACACAGTTGTTGCTATAGAGGTTACCAGAGGTCATCTCCCCCCCTACACACACCCTTCAATGGCAAGATTCACATAGTTTTCCTCAAGTCTATGTACAGAAAAGCACAGTATTTCTAGCAGACAGAGGGAAGAGGCAAGGCTTGGATCATGTGCTTATATTTCATATTTTACAGCAATGGAAGGTTTTGTGTGTGCATTTTGGGAATGTTTGGGCAAAGGATAAATATAGTGCCCTGTCGGAGCAGAAGTCCCCTGTCCCCTGTCTTACACGTACCTCAAGCCTGACGTTCTCAGCGATGGGCTCCTCAACCTGGACTACATCCTAACTGTGGTCCAAACTGGCCACAGAATCCCCCAGAAAGGGAGGGGGGGGGGTTTAGTCAGAGAGCAGGAGCGGGGACTCTGGAGCTGGCAACCCGGCTGAATTCGAGATGTGTGAAGTGACTGGATCCACGATCGGTTCGGTTGATTTGATTCATTGACGTGTTTGGGCTAATTCCATTCTCATCGTCATTCATAATTATCAGACAAACAGATGTTTATGTGCTGGTGTTGATAATATAATATTAAGAAAAGATGTGCTCTACTCACCTAAGACTTATAATTAAGCTTACGGGTGCTGTGGCCCAGGGCACATATAATAAGAAAAGAAAGCGGCCAGCACTCTCCAATATAATATATCTTATTGAAAGGACAAAAATGACATTGGTCAGTTAGCCATGAAACGCCTAATCCATCTCAAATATTTAAGTCACCCAAGGGAAATAAAATTAATTTAAAACATGACATCTGTGTCTCCTCCCTTTTTTTCTACCATGTTTATTATTTCGGTTTTGTATTGGAGTTAATTTGAGATTTTTTTAAATATCTTTCCCACCCTTTGATGTTGTCGGCTATATCTTTGAGTTTAAATTCCGTTTTAATTCCGTTACCCAGTTTTCCTCTTAACCTCTCCATCCTCTTTTTTATGTCCTTTTTTAAGTACATTTTCACCTTGTATCCTTATTTTTAAACTGAAAATTTTATTTGTTTTAAATGTAAGACCCTTATTTATTAAATTTTCTTCTTTTTTTTGAAGACATTG
>CM056381.1:50753743-50766243 GCA_029718625.1 Synaphobranchus kaupii
AGACGACCACAATTAAATAAAAATAGCTTTATGATTTGAAACAACCATTGTGAGCCAATATGGCCGCCTATCCTCCTCCATGTTCTCCCAGTCAGTTGAACATTGTGTGTAGGTGCATGAAACTGTGACGGGTCTATTGCTGTGCGTTTGTACCCTGTTTGTCCTTTCTCTTATACGGAGGACTCCCCTCATGTGGATCCTCCCTGATATAGTGCGACGGGTTCTGCTCCACATTACTAACCCATAACCCAAACTGACCCATTTTTTGCCTCTATTTTGAGGGGTACCAGGGGGACACAGTTTCAGCTTATTTCAGTATCTCTTATCTCTCTGTCTGTCTCATTGTCTCTCTCTCTCCTTCTCTCTTTTATCTCTCTCTACCTTTCTTTCTTTCTCTACCCCTCTCTCTCATGCTTTCTCTCTTCTCTCTCTCTCTCTCTCTCTCTCTCTCTCTCTCTCTCTCTTCTCTCTTGCTGACCCAAGCATAACTGGAGAGGCACTAACACTAGTCAGAGCAGGACTTGGTTCTTGTGCTGGTTGTTCCCCGGTGGTTTGGCCTACACACGTGATGGTGATGATGATGACGTCCTGGTATTGTAATGGCTGACTCATGCATAATCACCATCTTGAATGCTCTTATATTAGTAAAATGGATAAACAAAATGAACAACAATGTATATTTATACTACTGTCCACAAAATCACCATAACTCCACTGCACCACAAACCAGCTGAACTATCTACACACAAAGGGCACAAAGACACTTTTGTCCGTGTGGTAACAAGCGACAACAGGTGTTAAAACACCAGCGTGGCTGTTTCACCCAGCATGTGGCGTGCGGTCTCGTGCTAGGCTAGCAGGGTAGGCTAAAAATCCCACACAACTATCAGGGGTCCTCCCAGGGTAATGGTGAAACTGCAGCAGACTGTAGTCATTACATGACATCACAGAACAGGGCTGTCATAGCGACCGGACTGGCAGTATCAGGTGATTGTGATGTCACCTCAGCTTGAGCCTAATGGCGTCGATTCTCCCGAGCGCATGGTTCTCCGAACATTCCGGAATGTATTCTGCTTTTCAGTGAAATTCAGTGAGTGTTCAGAGAATGTTCAGTGAGTGTTCAGTGAGTGTTCAGTGAGTGTTCAAAGAGTGTTCAAAGAGTGTTCAGTGAGTGTTCAGAGAGTGTTCAGTGAGTGTTCAAAGAGTGTTCAGAGAGTGTTCAGAGAGTGTTCAGTGAGTGTTCAAAGAGTGTTCAGAGAGTGTTCAAAGAGTGTTCAGAGAGTGTTCAGAGAGTGTTCAGTGAGTGTTCAGTGAGTGTTCAGAGAGTGTTCAGTGAGTGTTCAGTGAGTGTTCAGAGAGTGTTCAGAGAGTGTTCAGGGAGTGTTCAGAGAGTGTTCAGTGAGTGTTCAGAGAGTGTTCAGTGAGTGTTCAGTGAGTGTTCAAAGAGTGTTCAGTGAGTGTTCAGTGAGTGTTCAGTGAGTGTTCAGAGAGTGTTCAGTGAGTGTTCAGAGAGTGTTCAGAGAGTGTTCAGAGAGTGTTCAGTGAGTGTTCAGAGAGTGTTCAGTGAGTGTTCAGAGAGTGTTCAGAGAGTGTTCAGTGAGTGTTCAGAGAGTGTTCAGAGAGTGTTCAGAGAGTGTTCAGTGAGTGTTCAGAGAGTGTTCAGTGAGTGTTCAGTGAGTGTTCAGAGAGTGTTCAGAGAGTGTTCAGTGAGTGTTCAGAGAGTGTTCAGTGAGTGTTCAGTGAGTGTTCAAAGAGTGTTCAGAGAGTGTTCAGTGAGTGTTCAGAGAGTGTTCAGTGAGTGTTCAGAGAGTGTTCAGTGAGTGTTCAGAGAGTGTTCAGAGAGTGTTCAGAGAGTGTTCAGAGAGTGTTCAGTGAGTGTTCAGTGAGTGTTCAAAGAGTGTTCAGTGAGTGTTCAGTGAGTGTTCAGTGAGTGTTCAGTGAGTGTTCAGTGAGTGTTCAGTGAGTGTTCAGTGAGTGTTCAGTGAGTGTTCAGTGAGTGTTCTTGTGTTCCCGGGTTGGTGTCATTGATTCATTAAATGAACCTTAAAAGTGGCCAATAATGTTGGTCTTCTTCCTTTAATGGTTTTAATTTCAATTCCTTACAACATTTCACTGAACTGAAATGGAATTCACCCAAACTGTGGAATCTTTTGGACAAGATTGTGTAAAAAAAAATTAAAAAAATAATATATATATTATTGTTGTTATTAAGCCATTTCCCTTCAGTTTTAGAGTCCAATCACCTAATTTCCTACAATGCATCTTGTTTCCCATGATGCCCCTTCATTGACCTCCACCTGAATAGCCAGCAGGTGTGAGTGAGGCTGTTCACATTACCTGGCAGGTCTCGTAACTCTGGCCTTGTAGAGAGCCTGTGTTTGGCTCCTGTGATCTAAGCCATTACAAATATGACAGGCCCTGGGAACACAGCCTCTGGACTGTGGCGTGTGTGTGTGTACATGCTTGTGTGTGTGTGTGCATGTGTGCATGTGGGTGGGTGTGGGAGTGTATGGGTGTGCGCGCGTGCGTGCGTGCGCGCGTGCGTGCGTGCGCGCGTGCGTGCGTGCGCGCGTGTGTGTGTGTGTGTGTGTGTGTGTGCATGTGTGGGTGGGTGTGGGAGTGTGTGTGTGTGTGTGTGTGTGTGTGTGTGTGTGCGCGTGTGCATTGGGGTGTGTGTGTGTGTGTGTGTGTGTGTGTGCGCGTTTGTGTGTGTGGGTGGGTGTGCATGTGTGTGTGTGTGTGTGTGTGTGTGTGTGTGCACATGTGAGGGAAGCACGCGTCCAGCTGTCATACAGCCCTGCGCATCACAGCTGCACATTTGTAAACAGCTGCCGGGGCTCATCTGCGTTCGAACGCATCCACCCCCCACAGAGGCAGCACAGAAATCTCAAACCACCACCCATGCCAGCACATACCTTTCAGGACCCCTGTCTGCTAAATATAGAATCCCATCCAGGGTTGTCCAGGGGCCTGCCTGTACATAAAAAGTCAGCCTGCAGTTTTAGTGCAGGTCAGTTTTTAGATGGGCAGGGAGGACTATGGTGTATACACAAATCTCCTTGATGGAGTTAAGTCCCAATGTTTCACACAACCTGTTTTGTGGGGTTATTTTGTGTGCTGTGTGTTTGGTGGTCTGGAGAGAGGTCTGGTTTGTAAAACTGTCTAAGCTGGGAGACAAACTGCCTTCCCCAGCTGAGATAAATCCTACTTTCTCTATCTGACTGGGAACAAACCCAGCAGCCCTCTGTTAGCGCAGTTCGTTCTGCTTTCTCTCCCTTTCTCTTCTCCCTGACGTGTTCTAAATCCCACCAGGTCCTGACGTGACTTAAGCCCGTTCATCATAATCCGCGGGTACCCCTCGGAAAACATTCTGGAAGGGGGCGTGGGGGGTGACGGGGCACCCATTGTGAGCCCGTTTGTGAAGCATAATCGCCAGCCGCGAACATGCTGATGGCAGCAGACCCACGGCCCTGCTAACTGTTCTGCTTACTGTTCCCTTTGTGTGTGTGTGTGTGTGTGTGTGTGTGTGCGCGTTTGTGTGTGTGTGTGTGTGTGTGTGTGTGCGCGTGCGTGTGTGAGTGTTTGTGTGTGTGTGTGTGTGTGTGTGTGTGTGTTTGAGTTTGAGCATATGTCTGTGTGTGGTGTGTGTGTGAGCATGTGTGTGTGGTGTGTGTGAGCATGTGTGTGTGTGTGTGTGTGTGTGTGTGTGTGTGTGTGTGTTTGACCGTATGTGTGTGTTTGTGTGTGTGTGTCTGAACAGCATCTAAATGCTGGTTAGAATCGGCGTGTAATTCACAGCTTATGGAAGACCCGCCAATATAGTGGTTTTATGAAACCTGACTTTTTCATCACTAATTGTGTCCCCCAGCTGAAAGAGCTCTGGACACCATGAATTTTGACGTGGTGAAGGGCAAGCCCATCCGGATCATGTGGTCCCAGAGAGACCCCTCACTCAGGAAATCTGGGGTGGGGAACGTCTTCATTAAAAACCTGGACAAGTCCATCGACAATAAGGCCCTCTATGATACCTTCTCAGCTTTCGGCAACATCCTGTCCTGCAAGGTAGGGCTTTGAGCTGTGTGTGTGTGTCTGTGTCTGGGCATGCGTCTGTATGCGTGTGTTTGTGTGTGTGTGTGTGTGTGTGTGGGCATGCATGTGTATGTGTGGGAGCAGCAGGTGTCTGTGTGTGTGTGTGTGTGTGTGTGTGTGGGCATGCATGTGTATGTGTGGGAGCAGCAGGTGTCTGTGTGTGTGTGTGTGTGTGTGTGTGTGTGTGTGTGTGTGTGTGTGTGTGTGTGTGTGTGTGTGTGTGTGTGTGTGTGTGTGTGTGTGTGTGTGTGTGTGTGTGTGTGTGTGTGTGTGTTTCAGTGCAGGAGCAATAGGGGTGTGTGGGGGGGGGGTCAAAGGATTTTTAAGGGTTTTCTAACTTCCTTCATCCCGACACAGGACATTCATAACATTTTCACCCTCAGACTGACCAGTCAGGATGCCCTCCCCTAATCTCTCTCTTACCCCCCTTGGACAGGTGGTGTGTGACGAGAACGGCTCGAAAGGTTACGCCTTCGTGCACTTTGAGACGCAGGACGCAGCCGACCGCGCCATCGAGAAGATGAACGGCATGCTACTGAACGACCGCAAGGTGTGAGTGTCCCATGTTCGCTAAGCACTAAGGCAGGCCAGAGTCTGCTGTACTACAGCTAACATGTTCTCTAAGCGCTAAGGCAGGCCAGAGTCTGTGGTACTACAGCTAACATGTTCGCTAAGCGCTAAGGCAGGCCAGAGTCTGCTGTACTACAGCTAACATGTTCGCTAAGCGCTAAGGCAGGCCAGAGTCTGTGGTACTACAGCTAACATGTTCTCTAAGCGCTAAGGCAGGCCAGAGTCTGCTGTACTACAGCTAACATGTTCTCTAAGAGCTAAGGCAGGCCAGAGTCTGCTGTACTACAGCTAACATGTTCTCTAAGCGCTAAGGCAGGCCAGAGTCTGCTGTACTACAGCTAACATGTTCTCTAAGCGCTAAGGCAGGCCAGAGTTTGCGGTACTTCAGCTAACATGTTCTCTAAGCGCTAAGGCAGGCCAGAGTTTGCGGTACTTCAGCTAACATGTTCTCTAAGCGCTAAGTCGGACCTGAGTTTGCGGTACTTCAGCTAACATGTTCTCTAAGCGCTAAGGCAGGCCAGAGTCTGCTGTACTACAGCTAACATGTTTGCTAAATGCTAGGGTAGGCCAGAGTCTGTGGTACTACAGCTAAAGGCCGGTTCTAACATGTTCACTAAGCACTAAAGCAGGCCTCAGCCTCTTCAGCTAACATGTTCAGTGTACTCGGGGTAAACCATCTGTTCACTGCTCTAAGACATATAAGGGATGACTGTGAATGGTGATGTTGAAGAATGATAATGCTGTTGGTCATCATCATCATCATCATCACCATGACGATGATAGTGGTGATAATATTGACGATGATTACGATGATGATTTAATGTTTGTCGCTAGCAGCAAACTAGCTCTGAATTAGACCCTTGTGTGTGTGTGTGTGTGTGTGTGTGTGTGTGTGTGTGTGTGTGTGTGTGTGTGATGTTCTCTGTAATGATTGCCTCAACAATTACAGGAAAATAATTGATTCTGTGATACTTTCCAAAAATATTGTCTCAATGAAGGAAGATCAGGAAATGAGGTCACAGTACTGACCAGCAATCAGGACAGGAAATGAGGTCACAGTCTTGACTGATACCCACTGCGCGCAGTACTGACTGATACCCACTGCGCGCAGTACTGACTGATACCCACAGCGCGCAGTACTGACTGATACCCACTGCGTGCAGTACTGACTGATACCCACTGCGCACAGTGTCTTCTACATGAAGGTTTCGCTGACTCACTGTCCTGTCTGCTCTACACCTGTTGTGTGATCCTGGCTAGCTGCATGAGCGACTGCGAGATGAGATGTGTTATAGGGTTAGAGAAAGGGAGAGACCCCTCCACACACACACACACACACACGCAGGCACACACACACATAAACACACACTCACACACGCGCACATAAATAAACACACTCACACACATACACACACACACACACACACACACACACTCACACACGCGCACATAAATAAACACACTCACACAAATACACACACACACACACACACATATGCACACACACACACACACATATTAATTCAAACTCTGCCCTTTCCCTTGCTATTCCGCCCGGACGAGCCTAGTCGTCCAGGCATAGCCAAGTGTCCGTCTGTCCGGCTGGCCGTGTGTGTAACCCCGATTGTGTGTTTCAGTGATGGAGCGCAGCTGGCCGTCTGTCTGTGTGTGTGTGTGTGTGTGTGTGTGTGTGTGTGTGTGTAACCCCGATTGTGTGTTTCAGTGATGGAGCGCAGCTGGCCGTCTGTCTGTCTGTCTGTGTGTGTGTGTGTGTAACCCCGATTGTGTGTTTTAGTGATGGAGCGTGTGCAGCAATGCGATGCTGGAGGCGTGTGCAGTGGGGAAGGGCAGGACTGCAGGTACAGTTTGCGCACAGCAGAGCTCTTTACAAATGAAACTCCAAAAAGCCTCTATCTTTCAGTCCTGAGCCAAACTGCTTCGGAACATCCGTCCGTTCATCCGTCCCTGATTTCACGCTGCGGGAAGTGGAGTTGGGGGAGGAGCTATTGTCACTAACTTCCTGTTCCTGTCGTGGTGTTTTTGTTTTGTTTTGTTTTTTTGTGTCTGTATGGTCACACGCACTATTCCCTGTTTGCGGTTATCCGTACAGTTAACTTCAGGTTTCTTTATTTATCCTCTTCTTCCCAGTGAACCATGTACGTATATACAGTGCTAGAGTACAGAACCAAAATAACAAAAAATGTGTCACTGTCCAATGAATTATGGTGCTCACTGTATAGTTCATTTTATTTTTTTTTATTTTTTGGGGCCTAGAAGCCATAGACGGAGGTACAGTATCAAGTCAGCCTCACAATATAAATTCCCCTGTGATGTTTTCCTGGCTGTGTTAGTCACTAGTGTCCACTTCATGAATAATTTTATTGAAATAAAAGGACAAGGGGGGAGAGAGGTGTACAGGTGTACAGCCCCCCCCCCCCCCCCCCCACCTGTTCCTACACTTGGACACTTTAGATGAGTCACAACAGGTCCTCTGGTTCCTGAAATGTAGGTTTGTGGGACGTTTCAAATCTCGGAAGGAGAGGGAGGCAGAACTTGGAGCAAAAGCGAAGGAGTTCACCAACGTCTACATCAAGAACTTTGGCGAGGACATGGATGACGACAGGCTCAAGGAACTCTTTGACAAGTACGGTAAGGGCTCAAAAAAATCCCTTTCCCTTTCAAAAACACTCTAACACTTTCAAAACAACCACTCTCCTTTTCAAAAACACAGCTCTCTCTTTCAAAAACACCTCTCTCCCTTTCAAAAACACTGTTCTCCCTTTCAAAAACACTCTCACACTTTCAAAACAACCACTCTCCTTTTCAAAAACACCTCTCACCCTTTCAACAACACCTCTCTCCCTTTCAAAAACACTGTTCTCCCTTTCAAAAACACCTCTCACCCTTTCAAAAACACCTCTCTCGTTTTCTAAAACACAGTTCTCCCTTTCAAAAACACCTCTCACCCTTTCAAAAACACCTCTCTCGTTTTCTAAAACACAGTTCTCCCTTTCAAAAACACCTCTCTTCCTATCAAAAAGACAGCTCTCTCTTTCAAAAACACTGTTCTCCTTTTCAAAAACACAGCTCTCCCTTTCAAAACAACCAGTCCTTTTTAAAAACAACTGCTCTGCCTTTCAAAACAACCACTCTCCTTTTCAAAAACACCTCTCCCCTTTTCAAAAACACCTCTCTCCTTTTCAAAAACACCTCTCTCCTTTTCAAAAACACCTCTCTCCTTTTCAAAAACACCTCTCTCAAAGCACCTCTCTCCCTTTCAAAACAACCGCTCTCCGTGTGCATGCATGCGTGTTTGTGCGTGTGTGTGTGTGTGTCTGAGAGTGTTTGTGTGCACGTGTGTGTGTGTCCACGTGCGTGCATGTGTGTGTGTGTGTGTGTGTGTGTGCGTGCGTGCGTGTGTGTGTGTCAGAGTCAGGATTGTTCTGTCGTTAGGACAGCTGTTGTACTTTGTTGTGATAGTGCCGGTGAATGAGAGTGGAAGCTGAATGAACGTTGACTGTGATGTAATGCAGTGCGGGTACCTGTGGGGAAAAACAGGATTCTCTTCCCTCTCTGACTCCGCCCCCTCTCTAACTCCGCCCCCAACAGGAAAAACCCTCAGTGTGAAAGTGATGACTGATCCCACGGGGAAGTCCCGAGGCTTCGGCTTCGTCAGCTATGAGAAACACGAAGACGCCAACAAGGTATGGGCTATTTCTACCTGTGCCGTTAGTACCCCAGAATGCATGAGGAAACGATGCGGCAACTGTGATTGGACAATAAGACTGTCAATCACTGACATATATACCAAACAGGTTGATCAAAACTGTGTGGGGTTGCTGTTCAAAGAAATATAAATTGTGATTGGTCAAAATTAGCAGGTCACTGATGGCACACCGGCTAGCCAACTCCACCCATTTTTGGGCTAGTAAGGCTTACCGAGCAAACTCCAGACATTAAAAGGCCTGATCCAGGTGTGTATGCGTGCGTGTGTGTGTGTAGTATGAGCTTTGTGTGTAATGAGAGCTGATCCAGGTGTGTTTGTGTGTAATGAGAGCTGATCCAGGTGTGTTTGTGTGTAATGAGAGCTGATCCGGGTGTGTTTGTGTGTAATTAGAGCTGATCCAGGTGTGTTTGTGTGTAATGACAGCTGGCCCAGGTGTTTGTGTGTAATGAGAGCTGGCCCAGGTGTGTTTGTGTGTAATGAGAGCTGGCCCAGGTGTTTGTGTGTAATGAGAGCTGATCCAGGTGTGTTTGTGTGTAATGAGAGCTGACCCAGGTGTGTGTGTGTGTAATGAGAGCTGGCCCAGGTGTTTGTGTGTAATGAGAGCTGGCCCAGGTGTTTGTGTGTAATGAGAGCTGATCCAGGTGTGTTTCTGTGTAATGAGAGCTGACCCAGGTGTGTGTGTGTGTAATGAGAGCTGGCCCAGGTGTGTGTGTGTGTAATGAGAGCAGATCCAGGTGTGTTTGTGTGTAATGAGAGCAGATCCAGGTGTGTTTGTGTGTAATGAGAGCTGGCCCAGGTGTGTTTGTGTGTAATGAGAGCTGGCCCAGGTGTGTGTGTGTGTAATGAGAGCAGATCCAGGTGTGTTTGTGTGTAATGAGAGCAGATCCAGGTGTGTTTGTGTGTAATGAGAGCAGATCCAGGTGTGTTTGTGTGTAATGAGAGCAGATCCAGGTGTGTTTGTGTGTAATGAGAGCTGGCCCAGGTGTTTGTGTGTAATGAGAGCTGATCCAGGTGTGTTTGTGTGTAATGAGAGCTGACCCAGGTGTGTGTGTGTGTAATGAGAGCTGGCCCAGGTGTTTGTGTGTAATGAGAGCTGGCCCAGGTGTTTGTGTGTAATGAGAGCTGATCCAGGTGTGTTTGTGTGTAATGAGAGCTGACCCAGGTGTGTGTGTGTGTAATGAGAGCTGGCCCAGGTGTGTGTGTGTGTAATGAGAGCAGATCCAGGTGTGTTTGTGTGTAATGAGAGCAGATCCAGGTGTGTTTGTGTGTAATGAGAGCTGGCCCAGGTGTGTTTGTGTGTAATGAGAGCTGGCCCAGGTGTGTGTGTGTGTAATGAGAGCAGATCCAGGTGTGTTTGTGTGTAATGAGAGCAGATCCAGGTGTGTTTGTGTGTAATGAGAGCAGATCCAGGTGTGTTTGTGTGTAATGAGAGCAGATCCAGGTGTGTTTGTGTGTAATGAGAGCAGATCCAGGTGTGTTTGTGTGTAATTAGAGCTGATCCAGGTGTGTTTGTGTGTAATGAGAGCTGATCCAGGTGTGTTTTGTGTGTAATGAGAGCTGATCCAGGTGTGTTTGTGTGTAATGAGAGCAGATCCAGGTGTGTTTGTGTGTAATTAGAGCTGATCCAGGTGTGTTTGTGTGTAATGAGAGCTGATCCAGGTGTGTTTGTGTGTAATGAGAGCTGATCCAGGTGTGTTTGTGTGTAATGAGAGCTGACCCAGGTGTGTTTGTGTGTAATGAGAGCAGATCCAGGTGTGTTTGTGTGTAATGAGAGCTTATCCAGGTGTGTTTGTGTGTATGAGAGCTGGCCCAGGTGTGTTTGTGTGTAATGAGAGCAGATCCAGGTGTTGTTTGTGTGTAATGAGAGCAGATCCAGGTGTGTTTTGTGTAATGAGAGCTGACCCAGGTGTGTTTGTGTGTAATGAGAGCAGATCCAGGTGTGTTTGTGTGTAATGAGAGCTGGCCCAAGTGTGTTTGTGTGTTTGACTCAGGTATGTTTGTTATGTTGAGAATGCAGGCGGTGGAGGAGATGAACGGCACAGAGCTGAACGGGAAGGCAGTGTTCGTGGGGCGGGGCCCCAGAAGCGGATGGAACGGCAGGCGGAGCTCAAGAGGAAGTTTGAGCAGCTGAAGCAGGAGCGAATAAGCAGATACCAGGTCCGCAAGCCCCCGCCCCCTCCCCTCCCTGTCTCCGCCTACATTTCCACACCACTGCCCCTCATTGGCCCACGTAAACTCACATTACATACAGTTTGGCACACAAAACCTTTCGGTCATTACTAAATAAATCGGGGGGGGGGGGGGGGGTGGGGGGTGTACACAGAGGGGTACGTTTTTACAGCAGGTGTTCTCAAACTGAGGTGCAGAGAGTCCAATGGCTCCAACTGCTAAAGCAGAAATAGAATGAAATAGAAATAGTCGTTTGTAACATTATCAATGTCTGGACTGTATTTTTGATCAATTTAATGCTACCTCGGTGAATAAAAGATAGAGTCCGCACACTGCTGTAATGCTCCCATAGGGTGTTTATTTGCGCCACAAAATTTGTTTTCTGTCAAAAACAGAAAAATGTCTCAGTGATTCCAAACTTTTGAACGGTTTGTGTATGTACTGTATGTGTTATGGACTGTTTAGGTTTGATCATGCCTCTTGTCCTCTGGCCTCAGGGTGTGAACCTCTACATCAAGAACCTGGATGACACTATCGACGACGAAAAAACTGCGCAAGGAATTCTCTCCCTTTGGCTCCATAACCAGTGCCAAGGTAAGGACATCACACCAAGTCACCAACTCTCTAACTCTCTAACTCTTCAGCTCAAAGACTCATAAACTCACCAGTTAACCAGGTTACCCTTAGAAATCTGATGCCGTGTCTCACGTGTGTGGTGCTGTGTGCTGTGTAGCTATTAGCAACAGGGCCTGTGCCCAGTGCGGGATAAATGCTCTGATTGCATGGGCGTGGCGCTGTGTGGTTTCTATGGTAACAGGTGATGCTGGAGGAGGGCCGCTCGAAGGGTTTCGGGTTTGTGTGCTTCTCATCACCGGAGGAGGCCACCAAGGCAGTGACGGAGATGAACGGGCGGATCGTGGGCTCCAAGCCGCTGTACGTGGCGCTGGCCCAGCGCAAGGAGGAGCGCAAGGCCCACCTCACCAACCAGTACATGCAGCGTATCGCCGGCATGCGCGCCGTTCCCGCCAACGCCATCATCAACCAGTTCCAGCCGCCGGGCGGCTACTTCATGCCCCGCCGTGCCGCAGGTGAGCCGCAGGAGAGGAGCCGAACATACAGCGATGCGCCAAGTCGCCGCCGCCAACGCTCACACGGTTCTCTCACCAGCATGAGTCACTGTTAGCGATGCTAATGCATATCTCTCTCTAGTTGAGTCACGGTTAGCGATGCTAATGCATATCTCTCTCTAGCTGAGTCACGGTTAGCGATGCTAATGCATATCTCTCTCTAGCTGAGTCACGGTTAGCAATGCTAATGCATCTGTTAGCGATGCTAATGTGTATGTTTCTCTCCAGCTGAGTCACTGTTAGTGATGCTAATGCATCTGTTAGCGATGCTAATGTGTATGTTTCTCTCCAGCTGAGTCACTGTTAGTGATGCTAATGCATCTGTTAGCGATGCTAATGTGTATGTTTCTCTCCAGCTGAGTCACGGTTAGCGATGCTAATGTGTATGTTTCTCTCCAGCTGAGTCACTGTTAGCGATGCTAATGCATCTGTTAGCGAGTGCTAATGTGTATGTTTCTCTCCAGCTGAGTCACGGTTAGCAATGCTAATGCATATCTCTCTCTAGCTGAGTCACGGTTAGCAATGCTAATGCATATCTCTCTCTAGCTGAGTCACGGTTAGCAATGCTAACCGGGTCTCTTTGACTTAGCCACTGTTCAGGATGCTAACCCGTGTTTCTCTTTGGTAGGCCCAGAACAGAACGACCTACTACGCACCAAACCAGCTGGCCCAGATGCGGGCCGAACCCTCGTTGGCAGCAGCAAGGGGGAAGGGCCCAAGGTGAGGACTCATTCTGACATGCCAACTGAAAAATCTGAAGTCATTGTTTAACCTGGGAAATCGTGGTCCAATGTCTTTACAAAGTCGTGGGAAATATC